>JAWWMU010000005.1:21869240-21885832 GCA_035048155.1 Cinnycerthia olivascens
TCCACAGCTGGATCTGAGCCCTGCTCCTGTTGGCAGCAGAGTGCCAGGATCCACAGCTGGATCTGAGCCCTGCTCCTAGACTGCAGCACACACTCTCTTTGTGGCTCCCTGAGCTGCTTCTGGGGCTCTTTCAGAGCTTTTGTCTTCTGTGCAAAGGAGGAAATGTTAGCAAGAAAATCCTGATTAATGAATATACTGAGCAGGTCCTGCTTTCAGTCGTGCCCTTTCAACCTCCCTGAAGTTGAGGCTGTCTTGAATCTTGTCAGAACTCTTTCAAGCCTGCAGCACCTCCAGATATCCAGAGAGCCTTTAGGATGTTAAGGGCCAGGACCAAGAAAGCAGAGGTTTATGTAGTGGGACATCAGAGTGGGGAAGAGCAAATGCACCTAGAAAGGACCACAGAGGGTGATGCAAACCCTTATTACACTCTGCAGCAATTTAATGAAAGTAAGAATAAATAAATACCTGAGGTGGAACCAAGAGGCAGCTGACACAGCCTGAATGGGAACTGAATTGCAGTTGACCCTATTGCATCACTAAATTACCCTCCTCAAGGGGAAGGAATTTTTTTTTTCTCTGCTTTAAAAAAAGTTTTAATAATTCAAAGAAATGTCTACTGTTGGTAAATGTGCCTGGTAAGTACTTGATGGATTGAATTAATTCCCCTCTTGGTGTGCTGACATCCTTCTGGCTGCATAGGGAGCTTCTAGAGATGCACAGAAATGCTGCACAGGATGGGATGTTTCTTTATGGCATTTCTGTGAGCTTTAAATCTCTGAAGAGTTTTCTGTGTGTGTGTGTGTGTGCTTTATATTGAGTTCTTAAGCACAAAAACAAACTTATTCACAAACCAGCTTTGATCTGCGCTTCCTGTGATTTATCTCAGCTGCCTGTAGCATGCACTGAGATCCTACCTGGTTGTTATTAGCTCCCCAAATATTTATATCACTGTAATTATAAGATAATCAATGCTTATCACAGCCAATACAGATATTGTGAGTTCCTCAGAGAAAGGCACTGTCAGCATGATGGCATTTTAATTCTTGCAGCATATGTTTTCAAATAAATCTTTTCTTTCCAGTATCAGTTGAAGAGAGTAACTATACATATCTTTTTAATAGATGATGTCAAAAATATTATACATGTAAATTACAGCTTTTCCCACTAAGTGTAAGAAGCAATAATGCAATGTCTTGGAGGTATTAATGTTCACTTAATTGAAATCATGTTGCTAGTGCTGTTTTCTGTTCTCGTTCCCTTGCGTTCACACTCTCTGCTGAATGTTTTTCATTCAACTGCTGTGTAAAACAAATTTGCTTGTGGGGGTTTGGTGATATAAAGTATCTGACTGGCACCAGTGCATTAGTTATTCTGCATGTAACTGAAAACATAAATTCAATATTTGGAGAAGCAGAGATAGCAGCATCTACTGGTTTGTGAGACACAGATGACATTTTTGGTTATCAAATGTGCTGCAAGTTCAGGGGGAAGTTCAGTGGAGAACACACTGAGCTCTTCTGTCCCTCAGCTTCCCAACTTCATGTAGCCTCTTATTCCTGCCACCACTTTGAAGTTCTCCAAAAGGAAGTGCAATGCTTTTTTTCTTTTTTAAAAGATATTTCCATACTTTGTAAGGAAGACTAAATATTCATCTGTCCCCCAACAGAATCTAGGCTAGGAACCCCACGAAAACAATTCTGTAAGGCAGCACAATCATGCTTGGAAAAGGGGAATTACTCTTTATCTCTTTATAAAAGTACTTGCTGCTCATGCAAGATATTAGGGACTCAGTTCTGAATCAGAATTCTGATTCTGTCTTCTGGATAGATACAGATCAGAAGATAAATATACAAATTGCTGTGAGGATTTTTCATGCCTTAACTACCTAAAACTTGGACTCGCCTAAAAACAATGAAACACTAAAGTTGAAATATTTTTGAAGTGGTTGAGTGTATTGCTTTTATTACTCTTCTCATGCTATGAATCTGTAATTTTTTATCTCTGATATATTCAGAATACACACACATGTACATATATGCATCCACATGCAGACATACAAACGTCTGCTGAAATTCTCAGTCCTTCCAACTCACAAGGATTGCAATAATCAAAGTTTTTCCTGAGAATCCCTGTTCCTGAGGTCACTGGATTAGTTCAGAATTTCCACTTCTGTTTGAAATGTGAGCTTTCTGGAACCTCAAAACCACCTGGACCTTCCATGACTGACTCAAAAAGTGAAATGTAACAGTAGTAAGTTGTCTGTATATTTAGAAGAGAATAATTTGGATAAACACTTATCTGAAAGTTTATAATGCACCTGAATGAGACTTGTATTTTCTTTTGCAGAAAGACTTTTTATTTTACAGATTTGCCATTTAACAAATCATAAAGTGTAATCATTGTAGGTCCCCACAGCCTATATTTCTAGTCCTGTAACCTGTGAAAGGCATGTTCCTTCTGCTGGGAAATGATATCTGATATGTCATCTTTATTGTTACTTACTAGAATTATAGAATTATTTAGGTTAGAAGAGGTTTTAGATCATTGAGTTCAACCATAAATGAAGAATTTGGATGGGGATGAGTGTGGTGGATTTTTTTGAAGGAACAGTTTGCTTTCCTGATTTTTTTTTTTTATTCAAAGTGATGGCTTGAGCTCACTTACACAGTGCTGTAAGCTCACTGATCACCATCAGAAGACTGCAAACTAAAAGCAGGCTAAAGTTATGTTGATTTAACTCAGAATTGAATGTAAACTCTTCTTCCTAAAAAACAATTGCACATTTATGGGTAATTTTCAATGCAGTGGGTAAACTTTATATCCTTTCATAATTAATTTGATTGTTTTTGTACAACGACTCGTGCTATGTGAATATCTCATTCATGTGCAAACTGTACCAGTTCAGGGTAACAAGCAGTGGGGATAAAGCACTATCTGCTGACCTGGAAACAAAAAGGGAGAATTGGGAAAGAAAGGATAATGCACGTTCCATTTTAGGATGAAGGAGATATTCACTGGAAATAGCTGTGGTTGAGCAGCCTCCTCCTCTGTTGATTTCTGTGGGAAGTGTATGAATTGTTTCCTTTACACCACTGAAATGTAGAGAAAGGGATTTAATGCAGACAGATAAATTCATAGTAAAAACCCTTTTGTTAATGTGCAGGGGTGTACTTGGGAGCTGTATCCTCGTGGCCTGGCCTGTGGCATGGATCTCTGAGGACAAAAATATCAGGAGATTCAGTGCCACTGAACTTGCACACACTAGAGGGGCAGTGGATTAAAAGCTGATCCTCCAGCATAGATTGAGTCTCTTTGAGTAAAGTTCCAGGTCACTTCTGGGGCATCGTTGCAGGTGAATGAGCCCTGTGTTTATTGGTCTCTCTGGTAAATAAGAAGGTTTCAGTTTTAATGATTGCAAGACCAAATATTTGACAAAAAGTGAAAAGCAAAGACCGGAGGTGTATATTTTAAAGTGAAAGAGGGAGGAGAATAACGAGTTTGAAAAGAATAAAACACAGGCTGGTGAGTGCAAAAGAATGCTACAAAGGTCTCTGTGTGAATCTTCAGTTCCTGGAGTTTCTGCCAATTCCTTTTATTACTATTTCAAGTAACCAGGTACATATGGCATGTTTGTAAGTAAAGCAGTCAATGAAGTTAGTTACACCTCTGCATTTATTACCCTACCCCTGAGTATTATTAACTTTTACATTCCCCATAAAATATAATTTATCACTTAAATAATTTGCTTTGTGTCAGGGTTCAGTGTGCTCCAGTGCTTTCCTGCTCATTAAATGAGATATTTTTACTTAATGAGCCCAGAATGTCCTTTGCATTTAACATTAGAATTGATTTCAAACACTTCATTTTTCCAACATATTTGTATGTAATTTCAGAATGTGGACTTCATTCCGCAGTCTTACTCTGAAGAAAAAAGAGCTACAAAGAATAATGACCCATGAATTCTGGAGAGGAACGCAGTAAGTGTGTGTGAATATTTTAAAAACCTTTATAATCTGCCTGCACTTTGCATACTTTCATCTACTTTGAAAGTCTGAGTTACTGTTTGAGCCTGATGCTGCAGTTATTACAAACATAATAATCCATTAGGAAAGTGTTTTTAGAAGGGACTGCAAGATATGGATTTCCATGAAATTACCAGCATTTAAAAATAACCCCACACTTAGGTGTATGTATGATTCCTATAGCAGACAGCCAGTCTTCCAAATCTACCCAGTTCACATATAAACTATATATCCACAGGATAAATAAACATCATAATACTCTAGCAATGTGCACCTAATGGGATCTGGCTCATCTCTTTGCAATTGCAAATAATCACTTTGCAATTATTTAATAAAATCTGAGTAGAGAAACCCTCTGTTGTGCAGTAAATCATTTGCTCATAATAATCACTGGAACCAAAAACCAGCCCAAACCTCTGAGCTATCTCAGCAACTCCAGGATAAACACTGTGCTGCCACACTTGAAATGGAATTTTGCCACCAGCTAGATCTCAAGGAGTCAGTGAGTAGTGCATGATGGATTCACAAGTGGGTGAATTATAACAAATGTGGCCATCTGTGCATCAGCTGTACAGCCCTGACGTGCAGGGTGCTGCTCTGATCAGTCAGGTGCTCAGGATCCATGGCATGAAACACCCAATAAAGGACAGGAAAGCTGAAATTCAATCCCATAAAAATGTTCATGTTTTAATTTGGTTTTTTTTTTCTGAGTGAAAAAATATTAACTCATGAAATAAGCAAAAATATACTTATATTTAACTGAACTTAGAACTTTTTTCAGAGTATGTTTGGCCATCATTAAATTGTCATATGCACGTTTTCCTGTGGTTGCCTTGTCTCACCTGATTAAGAGTTTGAGCCTCTTTTTTCGTTTGTTCCTCTGGACTGGGTCCCTTGGCTGATCTCCATTTCCTACCAGGAATGGAACTGGAAATGTTTATTTGGGCTGGGCAAAGGAGCACGAGCAGTGGGTGGGCAGCCTTTGCCTTGGTGTAGCAGCTTTCCTCAACACACTGCCATGTTTGCCAAGGAAACCTCAAAATTCTCCTCAGACTGACAGAACCAGCTCATTTGAAGAAGAAGTTTTTAAAATAGATTCATGAGTCTGGCTCAAGGAGAAAAGGACATTTCCCTGGCTGTGGCAAGAGGAGTTAACAGTGGTGTGATTGTCTGTACCAGGGTATGAAATGTGAGATTTTCATCTTTGCCATGCAGGGAGAGAAAAATGAAAAGTTGGAATCAACAGTTGATTATAATTTAGTGAGGGGTGAACACACCCAGGTTATTTATTAACATCATCTCATCATTGAAAAGGCTGCTAAGTAACAGAATAGCTCTGATACAGGTTGGAGAAACAATAGAAAATGTGAAGTGGGAGGGAATCTGTGCCCTTCTCTGGCACTTTGTTACCCATCAGAAGGTGCATCACAAACCCCTAGGAAATCAATTTATTTTGCTTTTCCTTACAGTCCTCCATCATTTTGTCCATTTGAGCTGCAGACAGTTAAGGTTGGTACACTCAAGCTGAATGTGCTTTTCTTTATCATATTTTTCACTGGAAAATGAAGAGGAAAAGTGTTGGAATTTTATTTTGTGCATTTTGGTTATGTTCCCTCCCCTCCCTCCCTCCCTCCCTCCAAAATAATGCTATCATTTGCTCCAGGAAAATTGTGAAATATCACTTTAGATACTGAAGTCTGTAATATTGTAGCATATTTATATGGTCTGATGAATTCTTAGACGTTAAGAAACTTTTTTTCCCTTCTGATTCTATAACAGCAGCAGACCTGCCCTTCATTTAATTTTTTTAAATTTTAATTACTTTTCTAGATGATAATTATCATTGATTGTTATGTTTCAAATTCTAACGTCAAAGAATTTTTTTTTTCAAATGAAAAGTGATTTCAGTAAAATATCTAGCCAGAATAATTTTTAAAATAAATTTTTACCTTCCACACTGTGAATGTTTAGTTGTTCTGGATGAATAATAGTTTGGTTGTGATATCATATAAATCCTGGAGATGTCTCAATGTGTGCAGAAAGGAAAATTTGAGAAATTTCTATGCTTGAGAAATTTCTGCTTGAGAAATTTCTGTGATGGATCAGCAAGGCTTTTGGGAGAAGGGTTGAGACTGGACCCATAGGAGCTGCAAAACCAGAGCCTTCTCCCCTTTAGCATGTACCACTCCCGGAAACAGATTGTATTTCAGGAAAATTCAGGTAGATTATAGAGGAGTCACACCTATAATATTTCCTTTATTCCTGTAATTGGCAGTTTGCATTTGATTATTTTATTTGTACACATTTATTATGTGTACAGCTGATCTTGGCACGGGTATTAGGAAATAATTCATCAGGGAACTGCCAAGGCTGTTTTCTGGTTGCTGTTATTTTAGTGCTGGTGGATCCTGAGCCTGGGGAAGGGCAGGGTTTTTGTGGGCAGTCTCTGGCCATGTGTGAGGTGTTGCAGAGCTGGTCAGTGGCACGGAAAAGGCCCTGAGAGGTTCCTCCAGAAACTGAGCAGCACAGCAACCTAAAGTCATACCCTGATTTTTCTCTGACATTTGAGACCCCTGTCTGTGACTAGAAATGGCTGAAGAGGGAATAAATGTCAGATGGATACAAGTGTCATTTAGGGGATAGGTACACTGCTCCACTGGGCTTGTATCAAAGGATTCAGTATAAACATCTCTAGGCAACAAATTGGACTTAGAGTTTTTTTAAATCAACTATTTGTATTGAGAAATAATCGATGTAGTTTCAAGTGAGATAATGGTGCTTATCAGGATCCTTTTGGGAATGGCAGTAAGTATTTTATAGCTAGTTTCAGCCAACATAAACTTTCCATAAATCAGATACATACCATTTTACATGTGTAGACTCAGGCCAAAGGTTCCCTCCACTCTTTGAGAGCACTGACATTAAATTTTTTTATTAGTATGCATGATGAACAATGCACTTCAGTTTTGACAGTACTAGTGAGAGAAACTACTACATGTTTCCCTCAGAAATACCTAAATAGCCAACTTTAATGCTGAATAAAATTCATCTTTCTTTCAAATGAATTACTTTGCTCAGTTTGTTACCCCCTGGCAGCTGCAGCCTTTCTTGCATCACCTGTGTTGCTGCCATCATATTGTTTGTGAGTTCATGGCTGCCTTTCAAGCTCTCATTTCTCTGTGTCTTGGGGCTGTGTGGTTTGATTTTACAGAGGGCTCTGAGATCTGATATTGCCACTCCTGTGTGTACTTGCATCCATCCAGAAACTCTTGCAGAGAAATGTAAATTGCTGTTCTTAAACCTACACACAGCTTTTCATAGTTCATGCTGTTGGCCACTGTGCCCAAATTCATCTGGAGTTATTTGGGCACTCTCCTGCTTTTATAGCTCAGATTCTTCACACTTTTCTATTTGAGTCCTGTGATGCTTTGACTTCTCTGCTATGTTTGGGATGCTCCCATATTGTTTTCAATTTGGCTGGAGTAGCTTTGCTTGCTTGCAAAGTCCCAGGCTTTATTTTAGATCTTTGATACACTCTATCCAATTGTTTTGATACCCTCTTTAGGTGGTTTATACCAAATCCAAGGCACCATCCAGCTCTCTACCAGGAACCTAACCCTTCCCTCTGTATTGTGAGGTTTATTGTAGTTCAGAGCTGTTAAAGGCTTCTCTGTGATTTCTTTCTCCTTTTCTATTGCTTGCTTTAAATTGAGTTTCTTGAGATTTTATTTTTGCATGGCAGTATTTTGCATGTAGCCTGATTCATCTCTCCTTCTAAACACTGCAAGTCTTAAATGAACTTAAAATAGTTGCTGAAAGTTGTGAGTGACACGGGGTAGATTTTCGTAGCATCCTATGTTCCTGGGAAGTTAAACTGCAGTAAGAAATGCTAAGCAGTACAGAACTTTCACCAGAACTTCTGAATTTTCTGAACTGAAAATTGTCGCTTAAAGAAAACAAAACCCCTGTGTATAAAACTGGTTCTGATGTTCATGAATCTAACTTTGCTGTTCTGCAAGTCTCCTTCTTTTACACGTTAAGCACAAAATGATTCTATGAGGGAAATGAGCTCGAATCTCATTAGCCATCATCCTGTATTAATGGAACTGATTCAATCATATTTTATTCATTAAATAATATTTGTCAATGTGTTTTTCTATTTTAAGCTCTTACTGTAAAAGAGAGCATTATCACCTCAAAGTATTTGTTTCCTAGAGTGAATGCCAATATTATCCAGTCAGACCATATTCCCCTAATTATGCTGAGGGTTTCTTTCCTAACAGCATTTATTTTCAGGTGTCAACAATACTTCAGTTAAATGTAGTGTAAAGTGCACTTATTTAGCAAACTTGTCCTTCAGAAAAGGGGTTTTTTTGTCTTTAAAACACCACTAGATAGTTTCTTTCTGTCAGTGCATGATACAATAGAAATCTTAAATCAATAACACTTCTTATTCCTATGCAATTGATGCAGAACATCCTTCTTCACCCAGAGGTTTAATGTGTTGTAAATTAATTATCTGGAATGCGTGGAGGGTCAATGGACCTTGGTATGACTGGGATGTGATGTTCAAGTGTTCCATTTCCTCCCAGCCCTGCTCAGCTCTCTTGCCAGCTCCTCTCTCTGTGCCAGCTGTGCCATCTTCTGTGCTTTGCTCCCTTAAGTGTTGTTAATGCCCCTCGAGGGCTTGATTGATAGGAAAAATTTGCTTTACCATGAATTTATCCAACAATTTTCTTTATTCTGAAAATGGAGTGCCTTTCTTAACCGGTCTTGTATAATGCTTCTTAGTAAACTATTCTTGCTCTCAAGGAAATTTAAAATAATAGCCTTCTTTTAAATCATAATGAAATTACAGACATTCTCCATAAACAAATGCAGGTGTAATTTTTGGCTTTTAGGTGCCTAAAAATGAATCAACTATGCTTCAAATGTCTGTCAGGAGGAGTTTTGCTTTACTGTATGTACACCCTGAACCACATAGATGAATAAAAGTGTTATTAACTGTGAAGAAATGCTGAGGGAGAGATTCTCAGCCATGAAGAGCGCAATTAAAACATGCATTCACTGGGTTTAAAGTAGCCAATTTCCTTTAAAAAATCAGAGAGGCCCACCTCGATTATGTTTTTTGAAGCCAGCTTGGCTATTAGTTGCTAGGGTAACAAGATCCAAGACAGTGAATTAGTCCTGTCCAAGCAGCACAGTGTTATGGGTGTCTAAGATGAAGGCAAAGAAATGCTGGTAGGAACATTCAATTACGGATTAGTTCAATTTTTATCAGTCTTTTTACTGCAAAGATGCTCAAAATTTGTATATGTTTGTAATTAAAAAGGGGCTGGCGTATTTTAATTGGTTGAGTAACAGATGACACTAAACTATTAAAGCAGAGAATACTTCAAATCTCAATAAAATAATTAAAAAAAAAAAAAGAGATGCTACTTAAAACTCTCAGCATGTTGGTGGGATCAATTTAATGTCCTGTGCTGTGTCAATGTCACTTTCATAAACTTTTGCTGAAGTGCTTTTCCTACTGTATGTTGAATGATGTTGTCAGGACTGTGAGTCGGGGGTACGGGGGATTGGAGTCTACTTTACTTCCCTTGATGAAAAGGTCACTGCCACTTGTAAATCTGTTTTACTCCCTGCACAGTTGTTAGTGTCAGAGTCTGTCAGCTCCGTGGGATGTTAAAATTATACAACTGTGCTAGGAACAAGGATCACAAATTCCCAAGTGGTACATCCCAAGAAAAAGTCTCTGATCTTTGTGTAAAAGTTCTGTGGAAAGTTTTTCATTCAGGATTTTCAGCTCACTTTGGCTTGATTGCAGAAATAAACAAAATTTCTGTTCTGTTCCTCCCATCTGGTGGGCCTTCCCCACTGATAGCTCATCACAGGGCCACTTAGGGCTGTAGCTCATGGTTGCAAGTGAAAAAAATCTCTGCTTTATTTTCTTAAGGCTGCAAGGGCTCCAGTTAAAGCACAATTAAAACCTGGCCTGTGTTGTGTTATGTGATTATGTTTTGACAAATCATCACTTTAGATCAGCTTCACAATTATTCATAAGTTATTTGGAAAATACAAGGAATAAACGTGAAGTAAAACAACTGGCCAATTTAGGGGAGAACATCTGACCTCCAAAGCAAGCTTCCAACCAATGTAAGAAATGCAAATGAGAAAAACTCCAAAAACCCAAGCTCTCTTTTCCCTTACTTGTAGCATCACAGAAACTGTTCTGTGCGTATGAAGAGAGTTTTTTACTCAGCACTTTCCCCCTGTGAGTTGTCATACCTTAACATTTTTTTAATATTTGTTATTACTATGCAGCAAATGCAGGGGGAGCACAGGCAGCTGCAGTGCCCTCCCAGCCTGATTGATTATGCTACAGAGTTTTTGAAGTTTTATGCTCTGGCTGTGCAGGAGAGATGGCCACAAAGTTCTTTGCATGTCAGGTATGACCAAAGCTTTCAGGTGGTCAATTGGCTGCTTAATCCAAAGGCCTCTGCTAAGACAGAGCCAAGCTTTTCATAGCAGGAGCTATTTCCATATGACCTTGCAACTAAATTGATTTTTGAATGAAGTGGAGTGGTTTGCTGCTGAGGAGACAGAATGGGACCCGAAAGGGGCAAACACTGAATCTTTTTGGCTTGACTTTCAGTCAAGGTAACTCACTGGGGTCCTGAAGGTGATGCAAGTAAACATCTGCCAAGTGAATCTTCGTGTCAAGGCAGCCACTGTGGGCAAACTGGGATAGGCAGCCGTGGGTAAACATATATCAGTGTGCCAAGAAACCATCAGCATGACAGGGGAGAGGACACACTCTGAGCCTGATTTTCTTCTGCTTTAATTTTGACTGGAAAATTCTCTTTATGTGCTGCTGAATCTGATCTAGAAGCTGTCTCGGACACTCTTTTCAGTGATATGAAAACAGAATCTTTCATATGAAGTTCTTCTTATTGTGTGTTAAAGATTTGAATGATAGGTAAACAAATGAGAGGGAAAAAAAAACAACCTGAGGCTTTAATTACTCTGAGAAAAAAATTCACTGCCATCTCTATCAATCACTACCTTGGGTTTACAGGTATCTTTCAAAATGTCATCCAATTTGCCTTTAAGATCACAAACACTTCTGCTTAATTCTCCTTCCCTCTCTCCTGAGAGAATGGCTGCATAAAAATTCACCTTTTCCCTTTCTTACCACATTCATTTCTACTATTTGAAATGGTCAAAATCTAAATGGCAGATATTTGTACTAACATAATTAGAAAGCTGATGCCTGTTGTATCAGTGTTTGCTGAAGACTCTCAATGTTAGAGGGCACGTTTGAGGAATGTAAACAAACTTCCACCTTATCAGGACTTTTACCACTGAGAAATAGAAAATAGCATTTATTTTCCTACCCTCTTCCCCCCCTTATCCTTTTAATTCTCCAGACTTTGCTCAGTCTTTTGCAGTTTGTAATTTTCAGCTTCTCTAGGCACAGGCAAATGAAGTACATTTCCAAACTCTTGGAATGATTATTTTAAATAGGAAGAGTGGTTCCACTCTCTCAGGTCTGTGTACACTCATATGATGGGTGTCTGGTATATAGCAACATCTTCAGTCTGAAAAAATAATATGCATATGCTAATGTATTTGCATACATCTTGGGGATAATTTTATTCTTTATAAAAACATTTTTTCAAAAAATGATCCAGGATAAAAATCAGATATCTATTTTTGATGTAAATAATCAGATTTATTTTGTTATTTTTTTATGGACCAGCCTTCTATATATATTTCTAGGCTTAAAATAAAGACTGACAGGATTTTGAGAGCTTTGGAAAAGTTACTTGCAGATCAAGCCTACTGACTCAATATCTGAGATGATTTACAGACAAAAAAAATGTTTAAGGCCTTGTGAGCTTTATAGAGATGATCTGAGATGGGTTTGTCAAACACCTGCCCACGGGTATCTCCCAGGTATTACTGGGCTTTTTGCTTATGCTTCACCCTTGCCCCTCTTCAAATTTTCAGTAATATTCTTCCTGCTTCCTTTACAAAATTGCACCCCTTTGCACTTCCTAAATGTATGTATTCTACATCAGCCTGCATTTTTTTTGGTTTTTTTTGTTAATGCACTGAAATGCCTTTTCACTTCCATCACAGTTTTCCAGATCTCCCCTCTGCTTGCACAGTCTGTGCTGTCCAAGTCACAGTCTCTTCTCCTGCTATTCCAAGAAGGCACTTTCTCCTTGCAGCTTGTGTTCTTAAATCTTGCCCAGAAACCTTCCTTTCCCTCTTGGCTTCCCAGGCAATATTTGGGGTATTCTGGCAGAGTGGCAGGCAGCACCCCTGTGTTTTGCAGAAGCAGTGACATGCTGGCAGTGCTGTGAGGGAGTTGTGCAGGTCTCAGCTGTGTGTGCCTGGAGGGTGTCTCTTGTTTTGGACTCTTGTTCCTGGACAAAGATTTCCCTTTGTGCTCGTTGACATTGATCTGGCCTCCAGAGTGAATGTTGCCTTAGCACAGTTGAACTGTTCTCAACTTCCCTTCAGCTAATTGTTATTTTTATTCTGAGAATGAGGTCTTTTGATATCCATGAGGTGAACCAGGCCAGGTGTGAAGTGCTTTGGCCCAGCCTGAGTTTGTGTGAGGACTCCTGGTGTGGATTCTGACAGCAGCAGCCCAAAGATCCCCTTGTTTGTATGTCCAAGACTAAAGGACTGGCTGGAGACATGTGAATTTGCAGTGAGTTCTGCAATATCTCACATGAAGCATCAATATATTGGTGTTAGGCTAGAGGGCTGCAGGTTTTTTTGAGAGAAGCAGTTGTGTGAGATGTGCATCGTGTTACCAGTGGTAGCATGGGCTGCATTTTTTTGGAAAAATTTCAGCTCAAACATGTGGCTCCAGCAGAGGTTGAAATTGAAGCCTTTGCTCAGCTGAGATGGGAAATTGTATTTGGGAAGAAGTGAATAAATATCCATGACAAATCTTCAGCTGCTCTAATTCATGATGGAAGTTCATTCCCATCATGAAAAATCATTCAGAAATGATCATTACCCCAAACAGAGGCTCTCAGTGGCAACGGTAATTTAGGCTGGGAGTAAGAAGAGTTATGCTGATCAAACTATACTAAAGGAGGAAGTTTATAAAGATTATCAATTTGTGACAAACTTTCTGCTCTGAAAAAAAAGTTTGTATTGGTACTTCAATTTGCAGAAGCATAGTCTTTAAAAAAACCCAAAGAATCACTAAAACCTGTAACACTTTACCCAGCCTCAGTGAATTGCTCTTCTGCAGAAATTTTGAAGGAAAAACAATTAAGAAGAGCTGGTGTATGCATAAGTGCTAAATATGTGGAACATTCCCAGCCCCTGCCACATGACATTAATCCTGTCCCTGGGGTCAGGCTGTTCTCTGGGAATTTCAGTGTGAGGAATCTCTGGGATGGGGAACCTGAGCAGGGGAAAACTGGTGACCTGTCACTCCTAAACCAGGGCACACTGTGCTTCTTTGCTTGTTCATTCAAAAATCTGTGCAACAAATCCAGCTCAACTGTCTTTTCTGCTGAGATACAGAACTGAATAATTTTATAAATTAATTCTTTTGGAACCATCTTTCTAATTGCTTCAACATTGTCATTGTTTCATTGCATGCACGTCACAGGTGCAGTGGCGTTCTGCATTATTTACACCTAATATTTGGTGTACCATTTTTAATGCAAAAAATTACATAAGTCCCTTTGCGTAGACCAAAAAAGGAAGGAAAAAAAACCTTCTGTAATTTCTGTACACTCACCCTCCATGTACAGTTGTGATCTGGGTTGCCCCTATTGTTGGTTAATGTATGAATAACAGCCTGCATTTCCCACCTGCTCTCAGGTTTTACTGCAGGGATAAAGCAAGGTCAAAATAATCTCTAATGTTTAGACAGCGTGCTGGTAGTGTCCCTGTGAGCAGACTATTCTTAAATAATAGCAACAAATTAGCATTAAAAGCTCTCCAGAACAAGATGTGCTAAAATCGTACTGGATGCTCAGTGACCTGTGCAAGGAAAATGTAAAATGCTGCTTTCCAGTGCTCTCAGCCTCAGCTGCTGTAGGGTCAGTTTTGTCACTACAGCTTCTCAGAGGTGGAACCAACACCACTCAAGAAAATAACAAAGCAAGAAAAGGAAAAAAATCAACAAAAATAAACTCTGGATGCAAAAAGAGAGAGAGCTGCAAGCAGAGAATGTTTTGCTCCAGTGCTGGGTTTGAAGGGGCTGCCCTCTTTAGCACAATGGGAGCCAGCTTCCCTGCTGTGTCCTCTGAAGTGGCTCATTGCAGCACAGTAATATTATATCTTAATAAGCATAACACTCTGAAGTGAGGCATATTTTTAAGTCAGACACATGGGAGGGAAGCAGAGCTGTGTTATTTTTAATGGAGCATGTGTTTGTCTTGTAAGTGTGTCAGAAGAAAAGGAACAGGTCTCAGGTTTCCTCTCGCCATGTCCAACGTAGGATGGGCTCTCCAACTGCCTCTCCCAGTGACATCAGAGCTCTTTGATATTGCAAATAATCCTGCTTGCTCTGGGCTACACTTGCACCTCACACTCAGGGACATTGAATGACAGTGGCACTGTGTGTCCCAGTGGGCACTGGAGCTCTCCTTCAGATGGAGCTCTTGGAAAACCACAGAGCTTCCATGTGGAAAAAAGGATTGTCAGAAGAGCCTGTGCTTCTCCCAGCTTTGCCTGGCTGGGTGCAGGTGATGGGCAGCACATGCTCTGCTGGGAAACATTTCCCTTTGCATTCAGCTGGAAAGTGGATCTTGCAGTGTGGAATTGATAGCTGCCACTGCAGCCCATGCCACTCACCTCTCATTCTTAACATCAGAGCCAAGATTAGGGTAAAAATGCTTGCAATGAAATTCCTAAGGCAACTTTCAATTTCAATTAATATTGATAATGGGTTTTTTAATAAGTTTTAGGTCAAGATGCATCATAAATCTATTTTCCACAGAGCACAGAAAATATATACTTATTCTGTCTTTGTGGTATGACCGGATCTAGTCTTACATCCAGCAGCCAGCTGAGGCTGCTTGGCTATTATAGTCCCTTCCACCATTCCTGACAAATGAACAAATAACTAGATGCCCTGTGAAA
The DNA here is from genome assembly GCA_035048155.1 of Cinnycerthia olivascens. Lineage (NCBI taxonomy): Eukaryota > Metazoa > Chordata > Aves > Passeriformes > Certhiidae > Cinnycerthia > Cinnycerthia olivascens. Next base: position 21,884,390 of record JAWWMU010000005.1, read on the forward strand.
CATTTTAAATAGAACAGTCTCCTGAAAAAGCTGTTACTGACAGAGACAGGTTCGATCCAGATCAAGGGAACCTGCTGTGGAATAGAGAAGATCAATACTGGTCACTGCCTTTTTTATTTCAAACTTTTTTTTTTTTTTTTAACTCAACATAGGTAAAAATTATGATGAGTAGAGTAAAGCAGAAAACAAGCAATCTATGAACTGAAGTGCATCCTACTTATTAAACCTTATTGTGCTCTTAAAGCAGTAGCAGAAGCTGTTGCTATGAACTCTATCATGCAAAAGGCTTTCAAAACAGCATTTAAAACTGTGTATTAGCTAGAAACCACTTTGGCCACAAATTCTGAAAGAGCTGAAAGTAGCTTTTGAAAAAGAACCAATGTATTTCATGGCAGAGTAAATTAGCTGCTATTTTTTACTCTTGAAGTATTTGATCAAAATCCAGTACTGAACATAGTGTCTTAAATTAATTCTATTTAGAGAGCTTCTCTGCTGGCTACAACCTGGATCCTGCAGCACCAACTCCCCCCTTTCCTGCTGAGTTCTTGGGCATGTGCATGAGGATTCCGTGTTTCCAATGCCAAGGTCACGTCCTGGTCTTTGGAAGTGAGTTTGGAAATGGGTTTGTGGACAGATCAAAAACTTGAGTGTTTTTATTTATTCTATTCAAATAAAATAAATAAAAGCAATCATCCACTCTGCTTAGCAATGAAAATAGCCTTTAAGAGAAAAGCCACCAAGATTAAATCAGCCCAGCAATGGAAAACTATGAAACAAAATTCGACAGATTTTAGGAAGCAATACTGGCACTATAGCCACAATATTCTTCATAGCCTTTGGCTAAGTCCAGGAGTTCAGTTTGCAATATGATCAATCCTCTACAATCCACAAGTATTAAATTCAACATTAGAATGTTGTTTGCTCCTTCCCAAACCTTCCATGTAACAAGCAGCTCAGTAAGGTGAAAGGCATTTGTTACTGAGAACAACCTAAAGGAAAGCAAAAAGAGCAAATCTGGAAAATATTTCATATTTTTCTGCAAATGGGTAGCATTCATAAAACTTTTAGCAAGTTCAAGGTCAACTTGTTCTCCTTCTGTACACTGTTCATAACAGGCATTTGACAACTCAGTGACAGTCAATGTAGCAGCTGAACTGAATATATTGTGCCATCCAGTTTAAATAAAAACTAAATCTTCATTGTGAAATGAGCACAACAAACCCAAGAAGAGCACAAGGCTTCCCTGCTTCTGAAATACCAAATAAGGTCAACAAATACAGTTACAAACGAGAGGAAATGGATCTGATTTTGATAAATAAGCAGATTTATGCATAAATTGCAAGAGATTATCATCCTTCACTCCATGGTGGTGGTGTCTTCTCACTTAAGTGAAATTTAACAATCCTGAGCATTCCACAGATTTTTTTTTTTTTTTTTTTTGGG
>JAWWMU010000005.1:21885932-21899981 GCA_035048155.1 Cinnycerthia olivascens
ACAGATTTTTTTTTTTTTTTTTTTTTGGGTATATCATGTCTGCAAAATTCCATAACATCAATAAGATATTGACATCCTGCAGTTACAATTACCCTGAACTTGTCTTTTCAGTCCCTATGCAAGACCACCCTGGAGTTTATTTAATGTTGACTGTTTCTCAGTGTGCTCTGGGATACAGTAAAAGGTATCCCCTGGTGGCTGTTGTCCCACTGGAAAGTGAGTAGATTACACTAATGGGATTGGAATAATGAGATTTTCATCTGACTTCAAAACCTGGTGAAAACAGCAGCTCAAGGAGCCACAGAGTTTTGGAAATCCTGGGGATATTGAATTTTGTATCCATGCAAATTCTGAGACTGGGTCCATTTTCAATTCTAATATATTTCTTTTTATTTATGGTCATCGTGGATCTTAGAAAATTTATTCTTTGTTATATACGTTCCAAATTAAGTGGATAAACATAATGTATACCTATCTTTTATAAGAAATTATTCTAACTAAAAATTAATCCAATGGTCCTAAACAACCAGCTCATGCCATCCCTCCACCACTTCCAAATGGCACAGATATTTGTAACAATGAAAGTGTTGCAATCACCAATTGCCTTTTCTCTTTCAGTGAGACATACAATGAAAAATCAATTAACAATTGTTTTGTGGGTGGGTTCGCGGATTAAAGACCAACTATAAAGTGAGAGGAGTATCGAGTTCACAATATACTCAGTTCCTTTTTGGAAACCACTACCTGGTTTTGTTTTTAAAGCTGCCGTGGGTTTTCAACAGGATTCTTACCCCAAGCACTCAGTATCTTTCATCAGCCAGCAGCCACTGAATGGCTACCAGGGATGTCAGTGGCAAATTCCTCTGCACGTGTCCAGCTGGACTCTCTGCAGGATTTATCTGAAAGGGCTGCCTGCAGGAATGGTGCTGCTGACAGTTCCACCTTCCCTGCTCTGCACCTTTCAAATATCACCTATCAATATTTTGAATATGCTCGATATTTAAAGTTGTAGACCTCCTCCCCAGTTTTGGCAGGTATTTGCGAAGGATTTTTGCCTGAAGTTGTGATGTATGTCTCCAGTCCAGAAAGACAGCTGAAAGCACAATGGCTCTGCCTCTATATTTGGAAACATCTGCTGTTTCCTTTCCATGATGCACAGTGACCTGCAGTTCTGAGAGGAGGAACAAGTCTGACACAGGAGATAGCAGCTTATGGTTAAATATTTCGATGCTGAAATTGGGATTCCCTCCCTCTCATCTAATCCTCTGGTAGTACTCCTCCTTTGAGTAAAGGATGCTGAAATAGTTGCTCAATGGATTTCTGACTGTTATGGAAATGAATCCCATCCCTGGTGAGGCAGCCGGTACAGGTATCAGCAATCTGCTTCCTCCACATCATTTTGTCATTCTTGAGAGAAGCATAAAGTGTGATATGGAGTGAAAAAAACTCAATTGACTTGGGAGGAACTTTAGTTTCAGGAGTCTCTAGATTCAAGGTGAGATGTTGAGGATCTGGGAGATTTGCTTTACTATAATTTCTATGAAGCAATTGTGCCCAAACTCCATCATATAAAAGCCTAGTTGCATGTTCAGGAGAAGTGCCCTTTGATGAGTTGAGAAAATCTGGCAAACTGCTGTTTATAGTGATTTATTGTTTTATAACAGTCAAATAATGAGGAGAACATTGTGTGAATAATCTTAGCAATGCTTTACGGGGGGCTAAGGCAAATTGCAGCTCTGGGTGCTAGGAATAATTTTGACTCTTATCAGCTTACCTAAAAAAAGGCCCTTCATTGGTATTTCCATGGTGTTCAGCTGTTAATCACTGCTGGATCCAGGACCATTTCACCTGTGGACATTTGCTCCAGATAAAAGGCCAGAGTTAAACCTTGCATGGCTTCAGAATCAGGCCATGGGTTTTGTTCTTCTCAACAGTGATTATCAATGGAAAATTTAAATCAGAGCCAGGAGAGAGCACGAGGCCTAGGAGACCTGGGATAACACATCTGGAAATGCTGTTTTGTATTCTCTGAGGCTGAATATGTCCTGAGTGTGCCTGTCCACAATAAGGCTGTTAAGTGTACTGACAGAAATTTTGGATGATGTTGAAAAATTTTATTTTTCAGAATCCTTCCTACAGATTGTATTTAAAAACTCCCTTGTGCATTCATTATGTAGGAACTTTGTTATATTCTTTCTTTCAGAGCAATATAATTCTATTGGCCAGGAATTCTCAGCTTTAAAAGACTGGGGCATGAAGAGATGTCTTATTTCTACAGAGAGAACAGACTCTTTTCTTCTCCCTTAAATATAGAACTTGGTGGAGTCTTTCTTCAGCAAAACTAAGAAGGTGCACATTTTTATCTGACAGATTCAAGATTTGATTTGTCGAATTTTCTGAATCTCAGTGATCAAAGCTACAAAGATCAAACTATTCCATCACTTGACCTGAAAGTAATACAATACAGTTTAATATAGCAACAATATTTTGCCCTAAATGTTATGTTAAGGCTGCCTATCAATAATTCAGCTCTTATGTAAAATATTCTTGCAAATAAGATATTGTACCTGAAGAACAAATGATCTGTGCAGATCTATTTTCAAAGAATATCAGTGTCTCTGTTTATGCCAGTGAAGAGTGAAAAAAACCCAAGGGTGAGAAATAGAACAAGACAAAGTTTAGTGAATTATGTGGGCTTGGAAGGAAAAATTATGAACATTTTGAGCAGTTGGGCCTATAGCATGGAATGTGTCTTAATAAATTTATTGGTTTTTATTCTAATGTTTTAAACCAACTTTCAATAGATAAAAAGTGGCAAAATAAACTTTCATGGCAAAATATCCTTAAGAACACAAGAAACATAAAATAAGTGCAGCATGTAGTGATAAAATGGGCTGTTCTAAAGCAAGGCTCCTAACCTGAGAGCTGAAAGTGGGAAAGAAATTACTTAAATCTCATTTAGGATATACAAAAGAATCAATACCTTGAAAAAAAAATCTATGAATTTGCCCTGAGGTGAAATGCTAAGGTGATGGGAAAAGCTTCTTTTGTAAGATGATGATACTATACCCATACATTTTATAAAAGAATATTCCATAATATTTTCTTTTTACAGATTATTTCATGTTTGCTTACATTATTCAGAAACATTTTGCATCTTCACCTTCTAAATTGGCTGAAGAGGCATTGTGCAGCCATCTGTAAAGGCAGGAGTGGCTGCTTATGGCACTGATTTGTCAGAGGCACGTTTGCCTTTGGAGTGGTAAAATTGCAACATTGCCACCCCACACTTCAGTAAAATGTGTTTTAAGTGTCTAGAAATCACGAGGTTGGCTTCAAACCATGATTTTACAGTTTAGTGAGTACATTTGGTACGTCTGGCCTTCCTGGTTTTTTTGGTTTAGAAGTAATTTCCCAAATTTTTCCACAGTCGTGAATGGAGTATTTTAAAAAATGAGCACTGGATGATTTTAAAGCCGTGTGACTTTAGGAACTGATGCTTAAGTGTGCCACAAGAAATTCAGGTACTACAGTAACTAGTGCAAAGTGCACTGTTTGCTCACATGATTTTAAATGCCACCCTGAAGGAGAAGGTTAAAAACACCTAAATTCTTCCTGCCAAGGCTGTTTTTATTTCTTAGATCAACTGTGTCAGAATGAAATCTTCCCTCAGGCCTTTTTTTTTCTTTTTTTAACAGACAGATCATTTTAACCACCAACTCTGGCAGTAAAATTATTCATATCTGTATAAAGCACAGTGAAGTTAAAAACCTTCTGGAGAAGAAGCTCCCAAAGTTGTGCTCTTGTCCTGCAGGGTTGTTTCAGTGGGATTCTGCCCCAGGTATTTCTTCAGTTGGGGAAATGGAAATTTCTCCTGGTTCCTGAAAGCCAGTGCTGATAATATGTCTTTTTATGCACTCGTTTGTCTCTCCAGAGATCACCAGCACTGTTACTGATAACTTTATATTGCTCTAGGCAGCTTGTCAGCTTTACTGATCCTAACAATTAGGAATGAAGATTTTCATATGGGCAGGAGACAAAAGGGAATAGCACCCAAAAGTTTCTGAAAAGGGAGAATTATGGGACTGCCCCATAAGTAAGAGATAAAATGTGGTCTCCAAGGGCCCCATCAAACTTTCCTGAGGATCAGCTGCAGAGCAAATAATCCCAGCACCAGCTTGTTTCTCCAAAGGGAAATAATCAGTGTGTCAATGAAAATGTGTAGGCCAAATGTACCATTGAGTGCAGATGAGCCCCCTGCTTATTCTAAATAATAATGGTATGTTTTCAGATTTATGGTGTTAGTCCTTTCCTCCTCCTGCTCCATCACTTCACTCTTTCCCTCTCCTTCCCTGATGGCAGATAATACATAATCCATAAGATGTATTGGTATGGATAGGACGCTGAGATGGGAATTTTGTTTCTTCATTCTTTCAGTAAGGGAAGCTGAACAGGCACATAGAGATGGATGGGTGAAGTGAAGTAGAATATTACTGAATAATCTTCAACCTTGAATGGGGAAAATGAGATACAGGATGCCTAATGTTTCATTGACATCCATGAGAAGAGACGTGAAAACATCCAAACCTCTCTCAGTGGAAGAAAGTTAAGAAAGTTCAGGGGCACCACGTGCAAAACCACAGCTCTGGTGGGAATGGTGACCCTGGCACCTCCAAACCCCTCTCCTTGCGTGCCTGTGCCTGGTGCATCAAGAAGAAAATCATGTTTGGTGAGTTCTCAGTGCAGTGCTTTCCTCCTGTGTCTGTGCAGGAGGCAATGTAGGACTCCATGTTTCTTAATTTCTGTAGTAATTTCATGATTATGTTTCCAAAAGAAAGGACGCCTTCTTATTTTCATAATTAACAGGAAATGCATGTTATATATTAAATGTGGCACAAGAGAGATGAATTATACAGTAAATTCTGTGTGTGCTGATCAGCACAAAGCCCAAGGCACATTCAGCAGAGTTGCTGTGAAGATCTGTAATGAGTTTCAAGTACATCATTTCCTGATGGAGGGTAAGAAAACATCCATCAATGCTAATTTTCCTACAGTTTCTAGCTTTTTATGAATACTTTACAGCTTACAAAAAAGATGAATTTCTAAAGTGCAACTTGAGGAAACTCTCTTAGTAATTAGAGAGTATTCCTAGCCAAAACTAATGAGGTCTGAACCTTAAACATGGGGATGCTTCAAAGTTGACAGCCCCAGCTTCCAATTCCTTCAAAAAGGTTAAATTAATTCCTCAAATCATGGATATTTTGTTTTCTAGTTGAACTCCAAACCAGGTTTGTCACTGTGCCTTCCAAAGTGCAGAATTTGTTGTGTTATTGCTGATTCTGTAGTAGTTTTGTACAGGATTAAGTGGTCTGGAAAAGCAAACTCCAATGAGATTGGGCCATCCTTACCCCAAGCTCAAGGATTTTGTGAAGTGATGCTGACTTTGTGGTGCAGCACATGACCATGCACACAGCTCTGTTCTCTTCAGCTTCTGTCAAGATGTTGCAACAAAGCCATCCTGACATTTTAGGAGTGAGAAAATGGATTTTAGATACTGGCAAGGAGGGAGGGATGGCTCTTCTGATTAGGCAGTTGTCCATTTTATATTGAGAAATATCCACTTGGCTGCAGGCTTCAAAGAACCCACATGTCATATCTGGGAACATTTTTCCAGCTGGTGTTTTTAATTCAATGAGAAAACATTAAATATGTTCCATGGTTAATTAAATATTTATATGTTGTATATATAACAAATATATTAAATATTAAAAAAAAAGTACTATACCAAGGTGTTTAACACCTTAAAACTCTGGTGATTTTAGAGAATTTAGAGGCTATCAGGTCAAGAGTTGTGAAAAGCTTTGATATGTGAGGAGGGTAAAAGCTTTTATTAAAACTCAGCCTCAGTGGGAGCATCAGGTTGTTATTTTGCTGCATGTGTCTCCTCTTTATGCCCTTCAGTTAAGTGAAAACTCTCTCAGAGGAGATCACTACTCTTGATCAGAAGTTAAGGGTTTTCCTGAGATAGAATTTAATGTCAGTGTTCAGGTTTCTTACCAGAGCCTACTTTGCAGCAGCTGTCACTTGAATGAGAAGGTTTTTCTATATCCAGAGTAGATTTTGTTTGGTGAATCCCAAAATCAATAACCCGAACAGCCTGAGGGCTGGAGTCTGAACAGCAGCAAACAAAATAATTTCAGATAAATGTGAATAAATTGAAGCTGTGCTTACAGAATTTAGAGCCACTTGAACTGTGCAAGACAATTCTCACTCTTCAGTGTTGCATCAGTTCCAAAGCAAACCTTGTTTCAGTCATGTTTTTTTAGCATTTACATTCATGGGAACAGGTTTTTGTTCACAAATGTGTTTCAAGGAAGAGCTGCACCTTCATGGGCTGCAGCTTTTCATGACCAAAATGCTGCAGTGACACAGTCATTCTCTCTGAAACATTTCAGCTCTTTGGACAAGGCAGAAACAATTCCCTGGGACTGCATGACTAAGTTATGAAAAGTAAACAATCTGGATTCATCTGGTTTCTACAAAGAAATTAAGTCATGAAATTTTTTCTCCCTAATTAAGCAGTGATCACGGTGAATAGTCAGCCAAAGCAGGATAGATTCTTTCATGTGTTGTTATTAGCAAGAAAAGCTAATTTATTCTTGCTTAAGGTAGGCAAAAATAAGTTGTTGAGCTCTGGTACTAATACAAAACTATTTTGTGATCCAATAAGGGACTGGACTATAACACTGAGTATTATTCACTTACCTTTGAAGCAAACAAGACTTTTGTAGTCTAATATTGCACTAATTTCCCTGCTCAGTAGTTAGCACGTCAAGTGTTCACACTGAACCTTAAAATGAGTTAGAAAGCTCATGAGTATATCCACATTTGCAGCATAAAACTGTCTTTTCTTTGATCATTCAAGCTCTCCATCACTCTAGGTGGTCCCAGCTAATAAGGAACTGTGATCCTCTTCACTACTTGATTCCAGTAGCCACACAACAGACCACATGCAGTTAATGCTTGCCATTAGTGTTTCAGTCAAATGCCAGCACTTATCTACACATTTATGATCCTTTTAATTACATATTTATAAACCATGTATGTTTATGTATGGAAAAAAAAAAAAGTCCTTTTAAGGATCTGAAGATTCTGCATCTTTTTGTTTGGGATACTTTTTTCCCCTCAAGGCAAAAACCTTTGCAAATTTTTTAATGTATCTGATACTTGTTATTGAGCAGGGGCACTGCTCTAAGTTCCACATAAACTATGACAAATAGAACTATTTGGTTTTCTCCAGACATTTATACAAAGTTCTTTGTATAAGAATCTGGTTTACAAATCCAACACACCTGTGCAATGCCCAAACTGTCAGCATTCAATCCCAAATCTGTGCCTCAGCATCCCTTGTCTGCTTATGGATGCTGAGCACTGACAGCTCTACTCTCTTTTTGTGCTGAGAACTCTGAAAATCATACCTGCAGAGAAGGAAGGGGCAGCTCAGAATGAAATACCTGCTCCTGGTGATGCTCTTTTCCCAGGCAGCTGTTCCATTTTGAGTTTAATGTGATTCTGAGCCTTTGAACAGTGAGAGTTGCACACAGAACACCAAGAAAAGGAGAAGCTGTGGCCACAGGATAACAGTCCCACCCAGGTGTGGAGCAGAGATGTATGCATGTCTTGTCTAGGTTATTAGGGTTTAATGACAAATTAGAAGAGATGCCAATAAAATTTTTGTGATTAAAATTCTTTCTGAAAGGAGTTAAAAGCAGCTTTAACCAGGCAAATCCCCCTCAAATGTCTGTCCTGTATATATATAGAAAAAATCTGCTAAGTTTGAGATTGTTGAGACATTGCTAAAGGGAAAATTTGTTTTATAACTGATATCTGTGAAGCCTTAGGCTCTGTCTTGCCTTGATTATATGTTGTTTGACTGACCTCATAATATTAGAAAATACATGTTTGTGATTGGGCCCTGGTCAGGTATGTAAGTTAAAGCAAGCCCTTTTGATGCATAAATAATTCCTGGTTTAGAGGTTTATGATAGGAGCCCCCTCTCCCCAGATCTTGTGCAGGCAGGAATTTATGCCATGATCTCCCCTGGACGTAAATGATGTGATCTCAGAGGTGAGGGATGGTGACTGGTTCCTTTTGTAGTGCCCACAGCACCTACTCCCAGCCCAGTTATTCCTTTGGGATACCTGCTTAGGCTGGATTATCTGACTGTGGGTTTTTCTGGGGCTCTGAATGTCTCATACAGAGTGCCAGCAATCTGAAGCATTGATCACTAATTTTAAGCACAGGTCAGCTGAAAAAAAAAACAAAAAACAAAATCCTTTTTAGTTTCATTGCCATACATGGTCCCATAATTCCACACACTCCTTAGAGTTTAGGTTAAACCCCCTGGAAGTTATATGTAAGTGAAACACACAGATTCGAGACCTTCATTTTCTTCCATTTTAATACAAAAGTGTAAATTTTAAATAATTGCGAAAGATATGAACTTAAAAGAGGGAAGATGTCTGCTCTAAGAGAGGAATGAAACAATGGATTTGCTCTGAGGTGCCTGGGATCATTTAAAACCAATGAATTAAAAATCAGATAGTTGGTGAGGGTTATAATTTACACTACAGAGGTGATAAAGCCTTTTGTGTTCCTATTTGCAAAAAAAGCACTAAACTACAGTGATTTTTGATTTTTTTTCTTCCCACCAGGGAGAAATGTGATACTCAATTTTACCCCCGATTGGTAAGGTGCTAATTTGTCTGACAAGTTGTTGGAATCTCAGCATGTTTGAGGTATCCTTGATGTATCAACACCTTCATGCTGAATGAAGGATGCCTTTAATGTGTAAATGTTTAGTACATATCCTATATCTCATTAGCCAAGAACAATACAAACCACACACAGGCAAGAAGGGTCAGAAGCAAGCTCCAGTCAAAGAGGAAAATCTTTTATGTTCTAATTAAATGAGCAAACATTTGGAATACATCTCTTCTGCAAGTAGTTTATCAAAAAAAACACTTGAAATTCACAGCCTCACTTGAGTTCCAAAGCCCTGATGAGTCTGATACAAATGATATCAGATTTGAATACAAGTACCATAACTGATGTCTCCAAGTTCTTCTTGCTGCATGCAATATCACAAATGATTAAGGTTAGTAGAAGAGTAATTAATAAACCCACCAAGGTACCCTTCTCCAAACTAACTACTAGTCTGTTAGTCTAAATCTTCGTAAGGTGTACATAAATTTAGAAATGTAGGTTCCTTGAGCCTTTTGTGGAAATGCAAAGTTGCCTAGGGAGAGCTGGTGAGGTGAGCTGAGTTCTTCGCTGGATGTCCTCCAGCAGAACTTGCCTGACTGTGAGAGGAGAGAGGAGATGGCTCTGGCAGGGTGTGGAGGATGTGTCCACACACTCTCACATGGTGCCCCACCCTGCCTCTGCTTCAGGGGTGCCTCTTGCTCTCTCTGCACCAAAGCACAGGGTGGATGTGGCTCCACAGGGACAAACACAGAACTTCTGCTCCATTTGGAGCCCCTGGAGCTGGGCCCCTGTCCTGCTCAGCCTCTGCTGGTCCTTCCCAGCCCTCCCTTCCCTGCAGGCCCCGTGGCTGCAACATGAGATTAGAGACACTTTTCACTACTCCACATCCACATTACATCACATCAGTCTCATGTCTGTGAGTTCAGCTGCAGCTGAACTGCTCCTGTGTATGGCTCCATCCCTTCTTTCTGCTTTTCTTTTCCAGAGGCCGATCCCTCGGAACTGCTGAAACCTCAGGACTTGCAGTCAAATTGAGTCTGTGAAACCACATGTTCAGCAGTGTGAAGATTCAGATTTTGTGCCTCTAAATGCAGACTGATGTGCTGGGCCACTGAGGTGAGTGTGACCTGAGCTCATTGCCTGATAGAAGAATGGAGTGGGAGGGAGGGGATTCCAAGTACCTTCTGTAAATGAGGTTTTTTATTTGAGAGTAACCAAAACAGGTCACAGGAAGAAACACAACAAATAAGTAGAGATAGAAAAGTCTAGGAAAACACAGCAGGTATATCAACATATTTTTGCATGGAAAGTTTGACTTTCTCACTGTATTTATTTACTTTATGTCATTCAGTTTCACGTCACAGTAGAAGTAATCTTAACAGGAAAAAAAAATCTGTCACTGACATAAAACAACAGGGGTGAGAATTACATATTTAACTTCAATTTAAATGCCTGTACTGAAAACAGTGAGACTTGGAGAAACTTGCAGATCTTGTGATTATTCTGTTCAAATGCAATTTTTCATCTCTGCAGATAAAGAGCTCTGGTTTTGTTAAGGTAATGATCACAAAGCACTTGTCTACTCCTAATTGATAGAAGTAAACATTAATTTCAGATCTGAATCCAACCCTCAGATGCCTACATATTTCTTGGTGCAGATACTGAAAAAATTGCAGGAGGGCATGTGCAGAATTGGGAAATCAGACCTGGGTCCTTGGCATTGCTCCTGGGCCATAAGCATATGCAAAGCAGAGCACTGCTGCTTTCCTCTGGCTCATTTCTGGGTTTGGGATTCCAGCAGTCGATGCTAAATGCAAACCCCTCAGTGCTGAACCCTCCTACATTTCCATTTGAGCTGCACACTCTGCATGCTGTGTGATCTGCAAACATATCCACTGTACATGAGCCCCAGTAACTGCTCAGGGCTGGGACAGGAATCACAGACAGCTCACGAAAAAGCCGCGTTTTGAAATGAAAATGTCAAGATGCATGAAAAGATAAATGAGTGCCTTGGCTTCTGGGTAGCATTTTGCCCCCAAAACCAGAATGCCACAGCCTACACAAAGGCACAGAATTTATTGTCCCTATCTCTCATTAAGGGTGTTTGCCTGCCTAATGTTGTGACCAGCTGTTGAGAAGACAAAAATCACAATTATCTCAGATCCGTATTCCACCCCAGTGCTGTCAGGAAGGTCTAACAAAGTCTCTCCTGGTCTCTGGACATTTTCCATTGAAGCATCAGTGGTGCAAGTTCAGGTAAGAGCTGTTTTCTATGCTGAAAATGCTCCCAGTGAGAGCTGGGTGAGCTTCCCAGCTGCTCCTGGCAGCCTCCTGGGGTGCCCTGGGAGGTTCATGTGGCACTGGGAGTGCTGGGGCTCTGAGCAATGCTGCAGAATCCCTGGCTCTGCTCCTGGATGTGTGTCCTCAGCTCCTTGCTCTTCCCAGACAGCAGGCACTGGATTACAAATCTCCTCTTCCATCTCTTTTCCTTTGCTATTGTACAGGCACATATATTTAACACCAACTTTCACAAATTATAATGCTTAGTACTATTATATTTTCCTACCTTAAGGAAACTTATTCATGGTTAACTAAATCTTCAGCTGACTTAGAGTCCCTGCAATTCATTGACTCAGCAACATATTTAAGACTATACCTCCTGGGTGGTTATTTTTTTTTTCCCCCACAAAAGTTCCCAGGGTGCAGAGGGTCATTTTCAAGGCTTGTATCTATCTAAGGCATTTGAAGGTCAAGCCCAAGTGGTCTGTGGAACTGCTTTTGAATCCTGAAATCAAATTCTTCCAAAACTGGTATCTCTTGGTAAGGAAACAGCCTGCTGGATGTGGATATAACAGATATCTGAATTTGTGGCCTATTTCTCTAGGGTTTGTCCTTGGGATAAAGCAGGGTGACTTTTTTATTCCTGGAGGCTGGGTCTAGGACACAATCTTTTTACTAGAGAAACCAATAAAAGATACCCCAAATTTCCCCCTGACAAAAAATAAGGCAACTGAGGGCAGAGCCTTACTAGTGTTGAACAGATCCACTGGTGATTTTAATTCACTTCAAACTGAAACTTCATGTGTGTGAGCAGTACTCCAAGTACAGGATTTCGTTTCCATTTTTCTAAGGGGAAACCTGCACTGAACTTAGGAGATAAACCAGAACCTGACTGCTTGGCACCAATGCCAGCTTTCTACAAGGTGATGGCTTTTCCTTAGGCATGTAAATGAAATAAGGGACAGCAAAAAGCTTCCACCACCCACAGCTCCTCATGACCCTTGTGGACAAGCCTCTTTTGAATCTCTAAAATTTCAGAACATTTAAAAATATTTTTGCCAATGGCCTATAAAAACCAAAAGGGAGCTGAGCCTGTGAGCAGCATACAGACCCTCCCTTCTCCCGTGCTACCCTCAGTGTGTTCTGGTCCCCCCTGGCACAGAGGAACTGCTCTGGTTTCTCAGGGACAGCATTTGGTTGTTAAATTCATTTCTCACAGGAGCCTTTCCCTCTTCTCCAGGCTACTTCAAAATGACAGGCAGAACCGAAATCCCATTCGATTAAAAGCAAGTAAAAAAGGGAGATGAACTCCTAGGAAACAAACAAAAACAGTTTGAAATTTTGACTTAAAGAGCACGGCAGTATTTTACCAGCAAGGACTGAATTCATTAACAGCACCTTATTTGTGCCACCATTAAGAGTTTTTCACTGTTACTGTTCAAAAGCATTTTTGGAACCCGCTGTTTTACTGCTTTGAAATAGCTCTACCCAGGAGTGAATCTTTGCATTTATTTTCAAAACAATCAATTCTTCCACATGTAAGACTTTGTGCAAGCCCAGTCTTCGAAGACAAAAAAAACCAAAAAACAGGCTTCCTTATTCTAGACCACTTTCCTCTTCTGTTCCTCATCTCCTCCCACATTTCCTTTTCTTATTTGTTGTCCAGCAGCAGTTCCTGTGTAACAGGCACATGCATGCCCTTGTACACACACATGAACAGGCTCAAAAAATACAGATCAGTGCCTTTTAACTCTCCTATAAATCCTCAACAATTTTTGTTTCTCCAAATCTTCTCCTTTTCCTATTTCCTTTCCTTTTTATCTGCCCACCTTCTCTGCTGGTATTTTTAATGCTGTTCTGAATCCAGGGTTTACTGCAGTCCTTAGCTGCTCTCCTTGCCAGTGCATCCTGACACTGAGCAGTTCTTGCTTTTTGTAGAGGCAGAAACCTGTGACCTCCACAAAGTTGTCCTTAAACCATTTTGACCCCAATAGGTCCAGATTTAGACTGTTATTTTAATATGGCAGCTGAGGCTGATCTAAAAGACCATCAGGAACACGTTGGATGTTGGAGCTGGAGTAAACAGCATGCTTGTGTTCTGAAAAGTGAGTCCCACCTCAGCAGGCTACTGTAGAAACAAGTTGAGGTGGGCTAAAACACCTCAGCATCTCTGACAGGCATTTACACCACGGTTTGTGACTTTGGCACACGTGTATTACACAGCTACGTGGGTTAATGAGGTGAGCAGACAGGAAACGAGACACATTAATGTTGTGTCAACATCACTTCCTTGGCAAAGCCTTGTGCACTCTGACAATCTGACAAACACGGCCAGCTCGGGGCAAGGTTCCTGTCCTAAATGCTTCTGTACCTCTCAGACACGCTGGTTTACAACTGCAGTCTCTCTGCTGAAGCAAGCTGCAAAAACATTGAAGAAATGGTTTAGCGGGATTAAAATAAACAACTGAGGTAAAATAAGTGCGGGAAACCTAAATGTGGCTGGGGGTGTCATCACAGCCCAAGGCAGAGGGTGTCACAGCCTCCCCTTCTGAGCAGGGCACAGGAGAGACTTTGGTGCACGAAAGTGTACCAAAAAGTGAGTGGCGAAGGCTCAAGTCAAAAGCTTTGGGGATTTTTCGGGGTGGTTGTGTGGTAGCAGGTGACGTTTTCAAGTGAAGATAAGGAACTCGGGGTAAGTTCCCAGGGAATGGTTTTCCCCTCTCTGTGGAGCAGAGGATCCAAGGAGCTGTTGGCAGCCCCTGGAGCCGCTCCGGGAGGATCCCGCCCCGGGAAAATTCGGATTTTATGGCGGAGGGCGATGGCCCCGCCTCGGCCGCCACCTCGCGGCCAGCGCCGGAACTGCGGCCGGGGAGCGCTGCCCCGCCACCGCGGAACCGCCCCGGGAAACTCCCCAAAATGACAGAAAACACCCCAAAATGATAGAAAACAACACCCCAAAATGACAGAAAACACCCCAAAATGACAGAAAACACCCCAAAATGA
>JAWWMU010000005.1:21906621-21924402 GCA_035048155.1 Cinnycerthia olivascens
GAGGATGAGGGTGAGGGTGAGGGTGAGGGTGAGGGTGAGGGTGAGGGTGAGGGTGAGGGTGAGGGTGAGGGTGAGGAAGAGGGTGAGGGTGAGGGTGAGGGTGAGGGTGAGGGTGAGGAAGAGGGTGAGGGTGAGGGTGAGGAAGAGGGTGAGGGTGAGGGTGAGGGTGAGGGTGAGGATGAGGGTGAGGATGTTTCCCGCTGCCTCCTCTGCGGAGTCGTTCGTTTCCATTACGGAGCCATGGCACCTCTGGGCAGTAACTGCACAAAAATGGAGACAGAAAAATGGGGTTCTGTGCCAGGCTGGTGCTCCTCCTGCCTGGAACCATGGCTCTGGGGCCCTGACTAATGTCACAGGGGCTGCACCAATGCCCAGCCCTGTCCCACCTGTGAGAGCTCGAGCACCGTGGCCAGGCCCTTGCAGGAATCCTCTGTTGGAGTGGGAAGGGACAATGAAGCTCAGATTTATTTACTTGCCTGTTTGCCTTTTTTAGGTTTCTAGGTATATTTTCTCTTTCCCTGGATTTCTTTAATCCTAAGATTTTTTTTTTAAAGTAAGCGATTGAATGAAGGAGCTATTGAAATTTTCCATCATTCAGAAATCTTTTCACAGCTGTAGAAATGAATAAATTTGTTTCTGTGTTTCAGAAGCTGACTTGCTGAGCAAACATACCCATGTATGTGAAATAGAGCTGCAGTAGTAAGAAGGTAATTAAGCACTGTTATTCTGGTGTAAGTACATCAAATGTATTTCTGTGGCTGACATTCATTCATGATATTCTTTGCAGGAGAAAATGTGATGAATGTGAGTGTAAGAGTTGGTGTAGGTTGCAAATTATGAAATATTTTTATTATGAAGCCTATTTTTAAGATCTTAGTAAGATTTTAAAGCCCTGCACAGTAAATTCTAACTTCAGATAATGTGGGTATTCAGTAACTGTAAAAAGAAACTAGCAAAAGTTTGGTGTGTGCTGAAGGAAAGATAAATGTGCTTTAGATTAGGTGTTACATACCATTCCCTTAACTACTTTTCCTCTTCTGCTCCTTCTTTTTATGGTTTACCTTAAGACAGAGTCTATGTGGGTCCTTTTCCTCAGTTTGTCACCTCTGAATTCATTCCTCTGAATGCCTCTTCCCAGATCCTCTGCTAATGCTCACAAAGGTGCAGATTGGAGTTGTCATTCAATAAAAGTAATGCCACTCTTTAAAAAAATTTAGCATTAAACCAGGTAATGTTTTATTCATTTTAACATAGAAACTCAGAAATAAATCAAAATTTAAATCTAAGAAGAAATAAATTGATCCAAGTCTGGAAAGAAATGAATATTGGAAAGTTGCTTTACTTTGTAATAGCTCAAAATCAGCAGCTTGCATGGTCTGTTGGGCTCCTTGCTCTGGAGCACTCTCAGGTAACTCTCAGCTGAGTAATCCCCTCTCTGCTGGCACATATTCTGCAATGCTAATTCAGACAAGGGTCCACTGGGTTATTTAACTGAAACCAGAGCCTCAAAAAGATCAGACAAGCTTTGCTGTTCTTTGGCTTCAATGGATATCACAGCCCTGACTGAAAGAGCACTGAACTTCATAGAAAGGCTTTGGCTCTGGAAAAATGCTTCCTGAAATCAATGAGAGAGAGAGTTTTAACTCCAGGAGTTAACACTTCATCCTGGCCCTTTGCTCAGCAGATACAAACATTGGCTCTGCAGGGCCCAGTTGTGTTTTTCAGATCAATATGACAAACTAAGGGATGTGTGTTTACTATCTGCTCTGTTAGCATCACCTGTCAGATCAGACTTTTGAAAGATACCTCTTTGATTTTACAGTAATTCTACCCTGTGCAGCAAACAAGTGTATTTTAGAGGAAGTCTATTTAACTAGGAAAATCACTAAGGAATTCCTCAAGAGTTATATATAGCTCTTAGTTGACAGAGTTCCTTAAAGAACTCCTTTTTCTGTGTCTACAGTAATTAAATTAAAACTTGTCTTTTGAGTATTTGATGTTGGCATGATGCATTTAGCTTAATTTTCTCCAAATGCTGAAGAGGTTGGGAAAGTTATGGGGAAGTAGTTAGGTCTTGTGAACATGAGAGAGGGTCAGAGTCTCTGAATTTGCCATAAAGAAAATATAAAGAGAATTTTCTGGTTCTCCTGGTCACTCTGGGGGTGCAGGAATTGCCTGCTTGTTGCACCAGCAGTGGCTGCCCTGAAGTGCAGCTGTGGAGGTACAGACAACATCAGTGTGGGACTTTGGGGATGAAATTCTCCTTTTTTAACCATAAAAGATGGCTCTGATGACAAAAACCTGGTGGCCTTGGGCAGAAGGGCTCTGGAAGGAAGCAGGAGAGGAGCAGGAGAGGAGTGTGTGAGGCAGTGTCACCCTGCTGGGACTGCACGGCTGCTTCATGCCTGGGGTGAGACAGAAAAGCCCCAGCAGGAGGCTCCCAGTACAGTATTTCCTTATGGGAAATAAATCCTTCTCTTAAAATCGAAATAGTTGGCTTTTAGGAAAGCAAATTTGACTAATTTATTTTCATTACTGAAGCTGAGGAAAATGTAAGCTGTGTGGCAAGGAAAAAGTTACATTATTGGAACAGGAAACATTTATGTGAAAAAAAATAATGTAAAACATAGGAAAACTCAAGGAAATTAGATGGTTTTTAAATATATTTTTTAACCATGCAAGATATCCCTTTCAGCACAGCCTGGGATACAGCATTAATCTTATTTGTCTGTGATTTAAAAAACTATTTCCTCATAGTCAGGACTTTGCTGCATTACCTCATTTTTACCCACAGAAGCCAAACTGCTGATTTTTTGGAGACAGTAAGCCATAAATTCTTTTCTATGACAATTAGTTCATTACTAATCTCCACCATGTCTCCAATGAACTAATGAAAAACTTTAATACTGAAAAGCACCTCGTAAATCCTTTACAATAAGCCAGAAGAAATATTGAGCATTTGTAAATATGACTTCTCTTTGCAGGATTTGTCTCTCTTTTAGTTTTTCTTTCCTGAAAGGTTGCTACTGTTATCTTTAAATCTGCATGAAAGAAACCAAAGAAATGGGAAATCAGGTTTGTAGTAATATTAGTCATCTTACTAATGGATATCCTATAGCTTGTCCTTTTTTCCACTTCCTCTTACCTGGTCCTTTCATAACTCAGCCAGCCAGACTCTTAAATAACCTTTGATTGGAGCCAATGGGTCTTACAAATGTAATTTGTACAGGAGTTGATGATTCAAATGGAAAAACCTCAAAGTCTAGTGCTTTTAAAAAATGTAAATCTGTCTGGATCTCATTAAGGAAGGTTCTTGACTACAAGGGAAACTCTTCTCCTCTTTTTTTTTTTTTTTTTTTTTAATTCAATGAGCTTCAGTTCTTCTTTAAAAAAAACCCAAAAAACCCCCAGACTTTGGAATCATTGTTTTATCTGTTGGTTTTTTGTCCAGCAGCCTCAGCCAAAGCTTTTCCAGAGGTGACATGCAGGATGCTGTCAGCAGGGAGATGCCACGATGACCTGTCTGTCCAAACAGAGCCCCAGTGCAAACAGTGCCTAACAGGAATTCCAGAGCATTTATCTTAACCCTGACTCTGAGAAACTTCTACACATCTTAAAAAAAAAACCAACCCAAGCACCAATGGTTAAAAAAGGGGAGCTATGTATAAATCCTTGTTACTTTTCTGGTACTGTGTGGAAATTAAAACACAACAGCTTTGCCTCAGCCACAATATCTAAGAAGTCCTGGGAGAAGGCAGGGTGGGAGCAGCTGAGGCTGCCTGGTGGCAAAAGTAGCTCCTGTGGTAATTCATGGTCCAAGCCCTCCTGATGCAGGCTGACAAGCTGTTTATTAGTGGGGCTGTAACTTGAGCAGAGATCAGGTTCCTCTGAACTACTCCCAGCATAAATTTCTGCAGTTATTCTCTGAAGGTCCTAAATGTGAACTTATATTGGTGGCTAAGTTTCATTTTTCCAAAAGGGAGTACCAGTGTCTCTGTGATTCTATATGAGGCTTATTCGATTTTTTATAATTTTGTGAACTCCACCACTGTCTACTCTTTTTCTTTCAAATTTGGAATAAGGATATCAGATAATCTGGTTTTTTATTTTGTTTTATCCTGCTCTGTCTTGCAAAGATTATGCTGGTGTGCTCGAGGTGCTACTATTGATAATTCAGATCTCTCAAGACAGAGACTGCACCAGATACTGGTGAACACACCTGACACCTCCTCTGGAAGAATATAAATCTTCTTTTAAGGAATTTGACTTTTTTAATGGAGAGAAGTACTGGGAAGCTTCTTTAACCTGAAGGTTCTGAAAAGATTCAAGCCAGATTCCACTTGCTTCCCCTTCTTGCTGTGTTCAGTGTATTATAACTGCATGAGAAATGTTCAAAAAGAATGCCTAATTCACTTACAGTAACTTAAAACTTAGCTCACCAGCTCTGATTCACATACCTGCTAGCTTTGGAAATAAAAAATGAGCAATGTCTTCTTTTTAAGCCAAGTATGGAAATTAGATATGGTTGCTGCCTTGTTTCTGCTTCTAGTCTTGAGGGTGTGTGGGAGAGAATGAGAACAAGACAAAGACATCTACAAAAAGAAGGGGAATATTTCCTTGAGACCAAACCAGAAATCATTTACTCCTAGTGTGTATTTTTAAGTGGCTCAGTTGATGCCACATTTACTGCACACAAACCTGGAGGCACACAGGGGCTGACTGTGCTCAGATGTTTTATGAACAGGGCAGGATTTCCTTTCCCCCACAGGTTCCCCGTGGGTGTCCCTGCTGTGCCCAGCCCTTGGCACCGTGCTTGGATCCTGCTGGAATCCTTTGGGAGCAGCTGGGACACAGGGACAGAGTGGGGAACTTGGGTGAGCCTTGAAATTAAGCTGTGCCTCCTCTCTTTTCCTTTTTGACTCACTTGATGACATCAGCTTCTGGTTTTAAAATGATGACGTATTTTAGGGCAGTATTTAAGAACTCTGAAGTAATTTTTCTATGTGTTTCTATTTAGTACTATGTTTAAAGAGATACAAAATCATGAACATTGTTCTGACAAAAGACTTCCTCTGTCTCCATCTCTTATTTGCTCTTATTTTCATCATAAGCACCTGAATTATTGGAGGGCAATACATTAATCAGACATCTCACAAGGCAGGATTCTATGTAGCTTGATCACTTTTGGGGTAAAATTTAGCTAGAAATTGCCTAAAAATGCTTATTGGTCTCTATGGATTTGTGCTGAATTTATTTAATACAAAGTGTAATATAAAAAACCCTTTCTGCAGTTAATTAGCCTCCAGGTAATTGCAGGCCCCAAGGCATTGCATTTAAGTTGTCACTGCTGCTTGCAAAGATCAGCAATATTTAATTCTTGTCTTACACAAAGTAGATTCCCTGTGCTTATCTGGCTAGTGTTAATTCATTGTTTCCAGACTCCATTGTTCATTTTCTTCTTGGCTATTAAAGATGGTGCTAGAGATGAGGAACTTTGCTGGAAGCAGATGTGTTACACTGAGACAGTACCAGTTTAAATTGTGGCAGAACTGAACTTGAAGGTTCCTCCAGAACTGTGCTGCTGTAACTGGGGGCAAGATTTGTTCCTGCTACATGGTAAAAATAAGGGATATGCTAGATCTAATCTTACTAATTATTCCCGTTTTCTAAAGAGAAAACATCAGGTTTCCTCCACTTGATAATTCTGTTTTCTCAGAAAACATTTACACATGTTCCAATACCCAGCTAGCCCTGGCAGGAACTCTTTAGTGGTTAGAGAAGTGGCAGAAGGTTAAATCATCTGACTTTGATGTGTTGTTGATAGTTTACCCTTAGTGTACAGTAATATCCTTAAAAAACCAAGCAAAGTGGGTGTATTCATTACTGGCCAAATCCAGCTGACAAGTTAAGGAAGAAGTGAGACCAGAGTGCTTCATTTTAATGGAGATTACAGTAAGAACCAAATGAAGTTGTCTGAGGGAAAATGATGTCCCCTGAGCCTTTCTTCTGGTTTGGCCACAAGTTAATAACACAACCAGCACTTAACAATAAAATGCAGGGCTGTGTTATCCTTTAGCAAATGCCAGTCATGGGCAATCCAAACAGATCAATTATGAGCAAATCTCCAAAGATCTCCTGAAACCTCCGAAGAGTTCGAGATGCCAAGAAAATGTCGAGATGCACAGAGACACAGGAACAGAAATAGGGCACAAACCAATTTGCAGGAATGAAACTTAACCCTTAGAGGGAAGAACCCAGCCTGCTACATATTCATTTCCACTTCATTAAATATTGATGGTGAGACATGCATGTAATATGATTCTGCATTATGGAGAAGGCACAGACTGAATCTGTGCTCTTTCAGTCCTTTAACCTATTTTTTTCCAATCTTTCTGGACCTTGCAGGTATAATGGGCAAACGTGGGGTTTTCTGCCGCTGACATGTTAGACATTTGGGAATGAATGTGTTCTCTTGAATAATCCTAAATCAGCACACACAAAACAGCATGTAGAGGCCAGTGACAGACTATTCTTCAGCTCAACAGCATGTCTATGACTTATTAATATTAATGAAACCTGCACACAAGCATGTGGGGATAATTGACCCCATTAAGTTCCACTTACTCATGAGCTACTTTGTAAGGTTTGCCCCTTAGTTATTGTAGTTTTTATCAAGGATAAAAGTTGGAACAGTGTGTATGCCAACAAAAGACTATTTCAAAAGTAGCTTTGTGGAAAAAAAAAAAAAAAAAGGGAAAGGGAAAGAAAAACAGTGAAAAATGAAGTACCACAATGTTTTCATCCAAACTTTCAACAGCTAATGAAAACAACCTTATCTTTGCTTTGAACTTTCATTGGGACAGGACATCAAAATCCTTTAGGAGATGAAGGCATCGCCCTGTCTATTTTTTGGGGATCTCTACTTTTTTCATTTGCAGGACTTTGCATTGACCTGGGCAAACATGGGAAGGGTGAGCAGTATTTCAAATACATACCTGGAGATCTGGATCCATTGGAGGCCAGGATGGACAGGACTCTGAGCAGCCTGATACAACTGAAGATGTCTCTTTAAGGTGCTTTACAACCCAGATCATTCCGTGATTTTATGGTTTAATTTTTTTCTCTCAAATTCTGGGGATTTTGCTTTAACCAAGTTTTCTTTCATGCTTTTTCTATTATTTTTCTGAGAAAGGGAGTAAAACAAGATAGTCAATCTGGCCAAGAGTATCTGATAACTTTCAGTTGATCTTTTCTTTAAAAGAATTAGCCCATGATATGAAATTGGTTTTGCAAAGTTATGTACAACTATAGCCTAACACCCCCAGACACACAAAGAAAAAAATACTCATGTTAGAAGTTGCATTAGTTTAGCCATAGTAGATGATTTGTAGTAGATATTATTCCAAATAATTTCCCTGACAGTGATTTTATAGTTTCTTGGTAATGATCTCAAACAAACCCCTTTGAACAATCTCGTAACGAGACCAAATCTTGCACAAGAGCAGCGCTGAGACAACATGAGCTGTTGTATACCTTGTACTTTGCATCCAGAAATTAGCATTTTTACAGTCTTAGCACCCCTTGTGCAGGCTGCAGGGCACTTGACAAAAGGTCCAGACTCACCCACGGTGTCCCCAGACCTGAACTGGGTGTACACAAGACCGCCAGCTCCAGGCTGACATGCTGCTCTTGCACCAGAGCAGAATGAATAATCTCCAGACAGGAGTTACTGGCACAATTAAGGCAAGAGCACAGCTGAGTGACACCGTGAACAAAAGACCTTTGGCAGAGCTTCCAGCGCAAAAGCAGAGAGAGGAAATTCACTCCTGGCGCTCGCGCGTGCAAGCGGGACCAGCGGCTGATTAACAACTCTCAGACCAAATTCCAAGGGATGAACAATGGCAATAACGTTCTGTTGTGTCTCTCTCCAGCATGCAAGCAATTTTTCATTAAGTTAGAATCCATAGGCAACTCCAGTAGTACATTGTCACAGTCTGATTGATACGGATGAGGCTTGGCTTGCAGCTTTCGAAAGAAATCGCGAGTACAGAGAATTCTGTGCCATCCAACAAGAAAAGCAAAGCTCTGCAATGTTAGTCATAGGTGCAGTTAGATTTTGATGACTCTGACACAGCTGGGTCTCCCAATAAGGCAGGCAGGACACAGTTGTGCCTTGGAGGGTGCACACTGGGGTTTCCCCATAAAAATGAACTTGCTGATTCCTCCATGGGGCTCTAGCAGGCAGGATTGCTTCTACAACAGTCAGGCCAACCCCTCTCTGAGGGACATATTTTTCCCCACATTAATTTGATTCTTTTTATAACTTTTAGCAGTTTGTTTGTTGCAGCACTTCTGGTTTACTGGTCCTTAGGTTGCAGGGTCATCTCTGAGCCTTTCTCACGTATTTTCATCTTCTTTTTCCTTGCCTGTGGTACTGAGGTCAGTGCAAATAAATTGATTACACCGAGCTATTACTGGGCATTTCATATTTGAGGGAATCCCCTGTTCCAAGTGTAATTTTTTTTGACACTTTGATCTGATGCAGCCCTGGAGACACTTCTGGTCCCATATTAGAACCTCACTGTCCTCCTCTATTCATGCAAATAACATTTTCAGGTTTCCTGCAATGGCTTTCTCTTCCAAAACCACTCCTTTTGTACCTCTGTCATTGGCACCATCAACTCACCAATTGCCCTCTGGGCTGAGGTAAGTGAATGCAGTAATTAGGTTTGTATGTTTAGCAAGTCACTCTTCAAAAGGCTCTTTTCTCCATAGAACAGGACTTCCTTTTTGAAGGATGGCTTTTTTCCCCTGATAACTGTGCCCTTTAGACATGGGAACTACTTTTGATATTTGAAGAGACTATTTCATGGTATGCATTTAAACCAGACCTTTGTTGTGCCTTTAAGCAGACTCCACATGGATTGTGCTAGCTGTGCTTTTTCTTTTTACTTAACTTTGCCATTTTAAGGTAAATTGCTGCCAAGCCTGATAATTTTTTTTTTTTTTATTCACCTGTGAGGATTTGAATTTGAGAATGACAATGTCAGGACACAGTTCTTTTTCTTACACTTAGAAAGTTGGCAGCTTAGCTCTGCTGAATGTGTGTGACCAGGAAGAGGAACTGGCATTCAGGTATGTCAGTGAGTGTCTCACCTCAGCTCTCACTCCTCAGGGGAGCTCTCAGAGCATCTCTGCAGAGCTAAATGGTTGGTACACACTGTAGTAAGTGGCACACAATGCTATCCTATCCTCTCCTCTGGCAGCTGTGAGAGAACCCTCCAAGGGACAGCCCATGGCCAGGGAAGGGCTGTGCACAAGTGCACAGCCTCCAGCTGAAGAAGTTGCAGACAAAAATATTACCTGGAGCTCCCAACTTTTCAAGTCCTGGGAGAAACAGTAATTTAGTCCTTTGGTGAACCCACACCGTGCCAGGAGAGGTTTTCTGAGCTCCAGGCTTTTATATCACACTTGACCTGCTAGGTGAGTAACACACTGTAGCATTATCTGATTTCTCCAGTGCTTACAGCAAAATGACTTCATAATAAAAGCATTCACATTCTCCTATACAACATCAGATTTTGCCACAGTGTTATGTTTCTAATCATGAAAAACATGGCTTATTTCAGATGATAAAGTAGCCGTAAATAAAAAGCTCACAGGAGCAGGCTGACAAATAAACTTTTTATATGTTGGGTCTGTATGGGGATGTAGTTTGTGGTGACAGCACATTGCTCAGAAAAGCAGGTCTATGCTGCTTCCTATTATACCAG
The DNA here is from genome assembly GCA_035048155.1 of Cinnycerthia olivascens. Classification (NCBI taxonomy): domain Eukaryota; kingdom Metazoa; phylum Chordata; class Aves; order Passeriformes; family Certhiidae; genus Cinnycerthia; species Cinnycerthia olivascens. Next base: position 21,916,395 of record JAWWMU010000005.1, read on the forward strand.
TGTCAACCCAGAGAATTTCCATTGTCTATATTTCAACCAGTTCAACTAAGATAAAGATCTCTGCACAGGATTTCATAGCCTTTTTGCCACTGTATAGTATTATTAAAGAAAGAAAGTACTGTAGGGGTCAAATTACTTTCAATATTGTTTGTGATAACAAATGCACTACAAATGGTTTTGTTTTATCCATTAATCATAATAAAAGCATTAAAAAAAGGCTGAAATAGATTTCAGTAAGGTATCGAGCCCTTCTCTTGCAATGTTTTGAAATTCAGGCATGTGGTACAAGGCCTGTCACTGGAAACCAGACACTCCAGGTAGGCATTGCCATTTTAGGTTGCATAATGATAAAATAAGGATCAAGTCCTTTGTCCTTCGACTACTTGTAGTAAAAAGAAACAAAGATGAAATAACTGAAAGGACAATGGAGAGGATGGTTCAGAGGGACAAGTGAAGAGATGTTCAAAAAGCAACAAGAAGAAAAGGGGAAGCTCTGTGCAGGGCTGGGCTGGCAGAATGCACACAGACAAGGTCTGAGCCCAGAGGGCTTCCCAGCCCCTTCCCCTGCTAATCTCTGGCCCTGGGGAACAGGGGCAGAAATGCTGGGAGCCCTCCCAAGCTGTCCTGACCTGGAGGGGAAAAGGAAGAGTTAAAAGTGGCACAGGTTGGGAGCGATGCTCCAGCCAGCCAGAGCCCCCTGAGGGTCACCCACCTGGCAGTCCAGAGCAGGGGAACTCAACTGGAGGCTCAAAGAGACAGTGACAAAAGTAGGGCAGCATCCATGGACAAAGCCTGAGCAGCTTAACTCACACTAATGGAAAAAGGGATTTGAGTCGCTCAAATCTGCTGCATTGAACTGAGATGAAAATATAACTCTAAGTATTTATTTCTGGGCTCTAAGAGTGCTGGGAGAGACGAGAAATAATGCCTACCATAGTCCTGTTCTGAAGGATTTGGTTTTTACCCTCCTATTTTTTAATAACACATAGAGATGTTATTTTCAGTCTAAATATTTACATTTTTTTGTATGCAAACTCCGGCAAAATTTGAAATCTGGTTGCAGGTTCACACACATAACACATACTGAACCCCTGCTTATTTAGAACTTCTATTTCTCCAAAATGTCTGTTTCATTATGTGCTCTCACAGCAAACAACTACACAGCAAAACCTTTTTTTGCTCTTTTCAAAAATATTAAACATAATATAGGCTTTTTCTAAGAGATCAATATAAAACAGATATTACATAACAATTAATCAAATGCTGTATGTGAAAGGGCAAAAGTTACCTTCTATTCAAATTTGTAACCATGTTACCAAAAAAACCCTAAAAAAACACCAGAAAAATTTGCAGTTTCTCTGTTCCTAAGTACCACCGAAGAATCTCCCATTTTTCTGTAATGGAACAGCACAGAGTAATATGAACAATTTGAATTTCAGGAGCTTGGTGATTGTGTATGAAAATGCCAGTGTTTGTGGATTGATGTGATACCCCTTTTCCATGCTGCTTAGTTCCTGATCCTGATTATGGAATTATTTACTGAAAGAAGAGGCTGGTCCCAGACAAGGGCAGCCCCTTGAGTTAAAGAAGAGCTTGAGAGGGACACAAAGATGTTTGTGACAGCCTAAGGAACTGAATGATGGGTTCAGAGCTGACAAAACAAAACTCTAGCAGTGAAAAATGTACAGTTTAGGAGAAATGCCTTTAAAAGAGGAGGAATGGAAAATCAAATAAAACCATGATGATCATTGGAAGTGTACGTAAGGTTACTTACATTAGATTTGGACACGTCCTCAGAGGAGAATAAAAACATGTTGGTGTAAAAAAGATCAGCCACAATGGCAAAGTGGATAGTCCTGGAAGTGCAGGGGACTTTTTATGTGCAATTTTGGAAAACCAAGCTATGCATATATGATTTGTTGCACTTTTGTTATAGAAGGTTTTATCCCATTTTTATGATTTCAGGATTGATAAACATTATCCAAGTCAAGCATAAAATGAGAAGCACCTCATTCAGCACATTCACTGGAATTTCCAGTGTATTTATCATTTTCTTCTGGGAGCATGGATATAGCAATGATTAGAAAACAATATGGCAGGAAACTCTTGATGTTAAACATTTGAGTTATGCATTACAGATTGTCTCAAATTCTCTGACTTTTCAGATTTAAATCTTTTCAAAGTTTTTCTGAAGCTTTTGGCACATTTTCTCCTAAATATGCATGAGAAGGACAGAAGATTCATGAAGGACTCTGGCCTTCTGTTATTGTTTAAACACTGATGCTTAAGGTTTAAATTTACAGAGAACAAATCATTCTACATCAAAACTAAGGTGTTGCATGTTTATTTACAGACCAAGCTCCAGTAGTAATGTGTATTTGTCATGGAAACTGATTTGAGTTTAATTCTAGTCTCTCTTTTGCACCAGGAAAATGTGAGTTTCATTTTACTTGTCTCTGTTTTCAATTATAGTTTGACAAAAGAAATAACCACATTACCTATTTGATTTGCCAGAACTTTATCCCAGCACCACCTGTTGAGCCCTCGGCACTTGAATTCTGACATACAGCAGAGAACAGAATTATGCAGTTGGCATTCTAACCAGCAAGGATGCCAACAAAAGCATAATATAGCCTTTGTACTCAAAGCACAACAAAATATATATCAAGCTACCAACTGCAAAGGTTTAAGCAAGCCACATTTAATTATACATCAACATATCTTTCCAACAAATAGCTCAGTAGAAAAAATGCTATGGAAGTTAGAAAGAACCCTTTTGGTTTGCTTTGATAAATATTGCAAGCTTAAAATAAATAAAGTTTCACAATACCATATAGGTTTACATCAGAGATGACAAGAGGACAGCCAGCTGGTTTATTCAAACAGATGGGTTCAACACTGCCAGCTTAAACAAAATGCCCCACGTTCACTTTGGGCAGGAGATCTCACCTGGTGCAGCCCTGGTGTCCCAGGAAGGTGGAAGAGGAGGCTCCCAGCACTTGTCTGGATCCAGACCTCTTGTGCAAGTGACTGGGACCAAAACAGGAGGGATCATGTCTTGGCTGCACGTTTCTGAAAGCAGCACTTGGCCACAAAAACACTCCCAGGGGCTTCCCTGGCTGTCCTGCCTGAGCTCTGCACAGAGGGAGGGAAGCTGAGGGAGGTGGGACAGGTTGGGAGGGATGAGGCAGAAGCTCTGCTCCCCAGTTGTGCAGAGGGGCTGTGAACTCACAGGGGATCTGCACCCTGGGAAGGGCTGCCAGTGCTTCCAGCAGTGAGGTTAGAGCTTCCAGAATTTGTTAAAAGACACAAAATTACATCTCTGCACACTTTTTAAGAGACTCTCTTAAAGTACTGGTGATGGTGACAATCCTCAGATTTTTATCACCTCCCCAATAAGCCTACAAGAGATTTAACTGGTAAAAAACCCCCTGATTTTGTAAACAAGGGAACAAACCAGCTGTAAATCACAAAGTAACGAAAAGATTTTATTTACTGTGCTAACTTTTGAATCCCGAGCTACTTAAGTAATCCCTTCCACAGTGGGCTCATGCAAGCCTAAATGGAGGAGGCACCTCTTGACCCCAGTTAGATCCCCCTGATACAAAGTTCTGTTATCTGATTCCTGAAAGGTATTATAGGAAACCCAGAAAGTTTAGTGAGAACATCCTCTGATAGAAAGTGGAACATTTCCTATTGTGCTCAGAAAAGTGGAGAAAGTTTTGCATTTTCTCGCCAACGCATTGCAGCACTCAGCAGAACTTGCAGAATCTCTGTCTTTGGAGGGTTCAACTGGATTGGACACAGCACAAGAGACCTGAAGTAATGAGACCTGAGTTGATTGGATGACCTACAGAAATTTCTTTCAGCCTAAATTATCTATGATTTGAAAACTGACCTAAAGAAATCCAAAAGGTTTCCCTTACTGTTATTAAATTTTAAAGAAATGCAATTTTGGCCTTATTTTTTTAAATATTGAAATTCCTTATTTGCTATTTAAAATAGCTCCTAAAATATATATTTTTTAATTGGGTATGTAAATGTCCCTTGATTATTTATTTATTTTTACTTCAGGGATTGATTCAATAGAAGCACATTTGTAAATGGTCCTGTAAGTATATTGGGTGCCTGTGGTGTCATTCCAATCAGCTGATGAAAGTGCTTGCCTAAAACTCTAAAATGGTGGCTTGAAACTTACCCCAATATCCTTAATTTTTCTGGGCTGAAAAATGTAACCTGACAATTGTTAATGAGAAAACCTTTCCTTCAAATTTGTAATAGAAACTGTAAAACACTCTCTAAGAGACAGGACATATTTAGGAAAGCCAAATCTAGTTGATCTCTCCTTCTCAATTGCAAATATCCTTTGTGGTAACCACATTTCATTCAGGAGAGTCAGGCTGCAGGAAGTACACATGTGACAGATAGTTTGGCATCAGCCACTTCTGGATTTCTCAGATGTCTAACAGCCAAGAAAATGTTCCATCCTTTTAATTTCTTTCAAAAAGCTGATCCTTTGTAGTATTTACTCTAAATTAAAGCTTCAGATGGAGTATCTGGATAGTGTTTGCAAAGGGCATCAAAGAACTCCCCTGGAACAGAATCCAGGATCTCCCAATTTCTCCCTTGTTCAGAATAGCTACGAATGCTAAAGCTGCAATGTGGATGGAGCTGCGAGTTTTAAAATCATGAACTACTTAGAAAATTCACTGCAGAAATGCAGTGTGTGTTTTACTGCCCTCCACAATCTCTCTAACACTCCTGGCACCTTGCTGCCTCACAAGAGCCTTCAGAGCCTCTGGAAAGAAACACTGGAACACTCCCTGCCCAGCAGACACACGGGAGGGCTGCACGTGGATTCATGAGCAGGCTGGGCTGGAAAAGTGGATTTTTCACCCTTGACTGCTGTTGTGAATTTAATGAACCCACCCTGACTGTTTGAGGCAAGCATTTCAGCTTGACATGGAACTTCTTGCATGTCAAACAGATATGAAAATTACGAAGATGTACAGATTATAATGAGCTGAGCAAAAGGCAGCACCTTTTCAGGCAATTGTTAAAGTCTAGTATGAGTAACCCAAATGCCTCAAATACTGCTTAGCTCTTTTTTCACTCAACAGGTAATTTCTATTAGTGCCTTGTATCATCACATAAAGTGGGATTTAGTATTGAATTTATTTATTCTGGGCCATTTGGGAAGCATTAATGGTTCCAGAATGAATTGTCAATGGTTCTTTCATTAGTTTAGTGTTTTGTGTCTGCAGCACTGCTGCAAGGAAATGCCCTCACTTTGCATCACGTTTCTCTTATTTGAGTATTCTGATCGTGCACACACACACATCCTTCAGACACCACTGACCCTAGGGATCCTTTCACTTGAAGCTGAGTTTACCTGTCACTGAGGGTGACTGAGGTCAGCTGGCTTAAAATGACTGATCTATAACCCACACTTCCTGAAGAGATTAATTTAAATCCAAAGAGAGACTCTCATAAATTCCCAGGGAGATCTTAGTATCATAAAAATAGACTTGACACCACTCCAGAGTTTAGCCTCTGCCTTGACAAGGAGGAATCTAAGTCAGCCCTGGTGCAGATCCTTCTCAGGAGAGACTTCTCAAAGTTCTCCTCAGCAGTCTGTGTCTTCCTTATCTTTTGGCAACTTGTTACTGATCCCTCTGCCAGCTTTCACTGATAGTGAGATACTGCAGCTGTGAAGGTGGGAGAGAAAAAGAACTGCTTCTCTATATCTCCTCCTTGCCATCACTGTATGTGCAGATACTCAGGGTGATTGATGCAGGGCACAGATAAGCATTTGTACAGGAAAATCCTACCACATTGAATAGAATTCTATAGAAACAGCTGTTCTGGTTTAGGGCAATTTAGCATCAACCCAGGACAAGAGCTCTAGGAGTTTAGTGTATTTCTAGAATGAATCTTGGTATATTTTTTTGAATGACCTATTAAAGATCTAAACCAAGAGCAACATTTGCTATTACATGCTGCAGAGTTTTTGCTGGAACTTGTCCTGTTCTGTTTCCTGCTCACCATAATCACACTGTTCTGCTGCAACCTGAGCCCTTGACTGCTCTGGAAACTGGTTGAGATTTACCCAGTACTGCTTCCCAACACAAAGTGATTTCCTGTCCCAAATGACTGAAGTGTTGCATTGAGCAGAGAAGGATTCTCATTTCACTGTCACCCTCTGAGCTGGCAAAAGGATCCATCCCTTGGTTGTGTGCTGAAGGCTCCTGTGAGGAGCAGGCTTTGGGAAGGGTGATGATTTCATTTGGCAGCACCTAACACTGCCTGCTTGCATTGGCACCTCCCCACGTAGGCAGCTACGCAGAGCAGGCAGCTCTACACTCATGAAATTATATAAATTGTCTTCAAAGAATTGCCTTGATTCCTGATTAAGCCATTTAAACACATTTTACCACAGTGATATTGCCCATTACAAAGGGATAGCCAATACACAAGGGACTTCTTCCATTATATGGCAGTAAAACCAAAACCACTATGGCTCTTGCCAAACTTGGTCAAAGTTTACATGATTTGGTTCGATGAATGTGGTGGAAAATTATATCCGATATTTTGGGTACTGGCCCGTACACTTCCTTACATCTCAGCAGTGCTTCTGTCAGTTTTTAAAACAGATTTCTAAATTCTGTTTTGTTTTATTTGGATTATAGTGTTTAAAAAACAGACCACATGAAAAAGAACATCATTTTAGCTCTGTAAAATGTGGCTCTTCCTGATGCCTTTTTTTTTTTTTTCCTAATTGGAAACAACAGTGATTTGTGCTGTGCTTTTCTTGGATGCTGCTGTTCTAGAGTTATCTGCTGCCACTAAGGGCAATTGCCCCTCACATGCTATTGAGATAAATCATCTTGTGATGGAGCTGGAGATGACACGGTGCTATACTGAAGGTAACAGGTACAGGTGGCAAAAACCATGGGGCTTGTCCTGTCTCACTACCAACTTCATTAAATTGCTGTGGGCTGGGTAGTTGAGTGAAATCAATAAGCTATTCTGATGGACTTTTTAATGGTCTGTGAATGCTATTGACAACAAACTATTTAGTAGTGGAGAGGTTCCCCCTTCCCTTCAAGTTTCAGCATTATACAGGAGGAGAAAGTAACATAACCTGTTTTAAAACCCTAAACCATTATCTTGGAATATTTTATAATTTTGAATGGCTGCAAACTAATAAAATTTCACCTTTCTTACATGTCACTGGAAACAATCGAACCAGAAATATTTTGTCAGAAGGAGAGTTTACAGACAGCAAGCTAAAATATTTGCTTGGTTGTCTTTGGCACTCCTAGTATTTAAACGTGGGGTGTTCCAGGACTGTCGATATGTACAGGACACTTAACAGGAGTTATAAGCAGAGATCAATAGTTCTTCCTCCAGCAGGTCATCGGGCACATAACTTACTGAAATGGAAGGCTCAGTGCTTTTGACCTCTCTCCCACCTCAACAAATAAATCTGGGCTAGAGTAAGCATATCACTTAGGCTTTGGGTCTTCTGGAAATCCCTCCATTAAGCACAGCCCCTTGAGGAAAGAATTAATTTGTTTAAGCGGGTTGATCACTGTGTTTGCATCCGAAGCATGAGGATGCCTCTGATAATAGATGGTTGCACTCACAGGGGATTTGGGCTCTGCTCTGCTCCCTGGGGTAGATGTCTGCTACCTTGCGGGCAAAATCAGGCCGGGAAAGCTCAGTAGGTATCCTAATACACGGTCTAAAATTCAAGAGATTTAACCTCCGATGCACGGCACGGCTCCGGCCAAAGGCCTTGGCCCGGGGACACCGGCCCTGCCTCACCCGAGCCGGGCACAGACCTCGCAGCAGCGCGGGTCCCGTCCGGCCGGGCCCATCCCGTCCCTTCCCTTCCCTTCCCACCGGGCCCATCCCGTTCCATCCCGTCCCTTCCCTTCCCACCGGGCCCATCCCGTTCCATCCCGTCCCTTCCCTTCCCACCGGGCCCATCCCGTTCCATCCC
>JAWWMU010000005.1:21924502-21935049 GCA_035048155.1 Cinnycerthia olivascens
GGAACGGCCGGGAATTGGGAATGGCCGGGAATGGGGAATGGCCGGGAATGGGGAATGGCCGGGAATGGGGAACGGGGAACGGCCGGGAATTGGGAATGGCCGGGAATTGGGAATGGCCGGGAATGGGGAACGGCCGGGAATTGGGAATGGCCGGGAATTGGGAATGGCCGGGAACGGGGAGCGGCCTAAACCGGGAACGTCCGCAGCCGGGATTGGGGAATGGCCGCGGCCGCTTCCATTCCCCAGCGTGGATGCCAGGAGAGACCTGGACGTTAATTGCCGATGAAGAAAAAGGTAGTGAAGCAATAGTTTAAAAGGATCCTGAGCTACAATTTATATAAGATGTTAAAAAAGACCTGTCTTAGGAAGATTGTCATTATTGATTTTTGCGCAAAATGTACTGCCATTCTTGGGTTTTCTACAGTTTGTGATTGGCCATGGATTGTCCAAAAAAGTGCACTAAATTCAAAAATATTTTTCCCCCCTCAGATTTTTTTTCTCTTTCAACTCAGGACTTCTATTTTTGTTCACTTTCAGGGCCATGCTGAACTCCCCATTCTCCCCTTTTCTATTTCCCCAAATGACTTACTGCTTTGTTTCCTACTGCACTTTTGTCGGTTTTCGGGGGGAAAAGGGGATTGAAGAGGGAGGGACCTTTTTTTCAGAGCTGGACACACAGCTTTATTTGCTAGTTCGATTATTAAGAGTTGTGAAAAATTCCTTCAGCCCACGGCATCTCCCAGTCCCTGATTCAGCATCCCCTGAGGGTCCCGGGTGCTTTTTGTCACCTCCAGGCCAGCACTGCCCAGTGCCCTGCAGGGAGGATGGACAGAACTGCCCAGTGCTCTGCAGGGAGAATGGACAGAACTGCCCAGTGCCCTGCAGGGAGGATGGACAGAACTGCCCTGTGCCCTGCAGGGAGGATGGACAGAACTGCCCAGTGTCCTGCAGGGAGGGTGCCCAGCCCTGCCCTTCCAGCATCCCCAGCCAGGTCTCCCCGGGACACGGGGCACCCTCTGCCTGTGTGTCACCAGAGGTCTGGGATATGTGGCACAGGATACACATCTCCTTCCCGCTTTTTGGATTGTGTACAAAACTTTAAACCTTGCACAGGTATTTCCGAAACTTCTTCCTTAAATATCTCACGTGAAGAAAGGAAACTAGATTTGGCTCTGACCTGGTGCTTTTTCATCTGTGGATGTGTTTTTCACTGTGCTTCTTCCCAGTGTTGCTCTGAGCTTTGTTTTATAAATATCTACATCAAAAAAACCCACAGGTACCTCTGGCTAGATTTATAATATTTCTCTATTCTTCGATTCCTTAATATGAAATAAACTGAATCAACCATTTAGGTTTACCTTTCTATGTTTAAAGCATGATGAAATACGACAGCTTATGGCTTTTCTCCTCTGGATGGCAGTAACTCCTGCTTAAACACTTGTGACCTGTGACTGCAATATCCTGCAGCAAGGGATTTCCTTTTGTTTGTCAGTGTGCTATCCAAAAGAAACATTTAATTTCATTCCTTCTATGTTTTTTCAAATCTAAATTTGAAAGCTAAGTAAGCTTTCCAAAAAGGAATCTGTTTCATGTAAAAATCTAATTGCACAGGTCCTATGTATACAACCAGAACAGGAATCAGAAGAAAGGAATTAGTCCTGCCCATTAGTATTTGCTTGTATCCAACTACCTGTTTCATAAAAAATTACCTGATGATGTTGAGAAAATCAAGTTCCTTGACATTAAACAATGAAACAATACCAAAGAGACAGAAACGTCCTGACCTGAGAGCGCACCAGAACATCTGCCCCTTTAAAATGCTCTCATTGTAACAGCACATCTGGACTTCTTGACTGTTCATTACAACATGAAATTTTAAAACAGAAAATACATCTAGTAAAGGTGATTTACAAAGACCCACTGTGCATTTATGCAAGTTAAACAAGAGGTGTGAGCAGGAATGAAGCCCTCCTCCCTTCACATCTGAGCAAGTAACACTTTTTCAGTTCCAAAGCTGGACTTTTGTGTAGGACTGGTGTGTCCCCACCAGCCAGGACTGACTCTGTTGCCTTGTTTTACTGCTGGTGCAAATGAGGCAGCTCAGAGCATTTCAGGTGGAAATGAAGTGCTTCAGGAAGACATCGTGTCTGTCTCCTGAGTTTTTTCAAGAGACAGGGGAGCAAACTTTGTTACTGTCCTGGAGAAAGTGTGGCACGTACCTGGTGACATGAATCCAGCTCCACAGTGCAGAGGGAAAAGGAATCACAGACATACCATGTTTGGACAGCTTTGTTCAGCTCATTTTCTTGAGGGGTGTAGCAGAGATGCTCAAAAAGCTTTCAAGCTTGAAGATGTCAGTGGGAGATAAACTTCAGATTACTCCAAGCTAGTGTCCTGGGCTATTTTTTTGGACTGTAAGGAAACCTGAAAAATAATAGAGTGAATGCAGCTAGGAAGGTGATTTTACAGTTTGCTGCAAAGCTGAATTTCCAACCTTTCAAAAGACAAGTAAAAGCAGATAAATCATGTTACTCTGGTTTTACTGCAGGTCCACACCTTTGAGATCCTCAGGTTTGCTGAAAAATTTTCTCTGAAGACTTCATTAAGTTCTGGCCCTGACACCAATTTGCCAGCCAAAGATAAAGCATGTTGAGAAGCTGACCCAGGGGTTCCTCCTTAGAACATTTGTGAAGGCTCATACTGACTTTGGAGCTCAGGGGGTAAAAGGAACAGAAAGAAGAGGGACAGCCCCAACCCATGAAACAAGTAGAGGGAAAATATGTGACTGGCATGTTTTGTGTCCCATCAAACACTGCTCTCTCCCACTGCAGTGCCTGAGTTTGCCTCTGCTCACCATGGCAGTAGGTAAAGGAAGGATTAATGTGGATTAAAGGGTCAGCTGCAGATTCATTTTCACTGTATAATTTTCTAAGTATAAGCTTTGCCCAGGATGTGGGGGGAATGCTTCTGCCATGCAACTGTGGCCTACCAAATACCTCTCTCAGCCCTGTGAGCAATTTGAGCAGCATTCTGCATGGTCTTTTTTTGAAAAAGATGGAACTCATAAACCTCCCCCTTTCCCCTAGCTCCAAAAAATGTCTGTACCAGTTTCCTAGATGGTGATGTGTACACATGGCATAGTAGAAATACAGACAAAACACATGCAGCACTGCATATGTTTCAAAAAACTGTATTCATCATCTCCCTGATGCATCAAAATGGAGTCTGAGGGAAAACCAAGATGCTTTCCTGTGTGGTGCTGGAGCCACTGTGACAGCTGAGGTCAGGAGAGGAGAAGGCATGGGAGAACATTTCTGGCCGAGTTCCAGAATACAGAGATTTCAAGTTTCTTGTGAGGACAGAAGAGCACTGTGCACTTGTATTTCTAACTGTTGGCACTCCAACTATACCCAGCTCGTCAGAAGGATCGGTTATAACTAGAGCTCAGTTTGAAAGGAGATTTCAAACAGATTAAAAATTCCTACTCATTACAAGCTTCTAAATTAAGTGAAACTCCCTGAAAGATTGGTTTCTTTCTGAATCCTGAATAATTCTTTACATTGTGATCAGGGAATGAGGTTATTTTGGACTCTTAATTTAGAAACAGATGTATAGGATTTATGCTAGCACTCCTAATGTCCAGAATTACAGAACTGTCAACAGTTTGTCAAGAAAAACACTCACTCTAGACTTTTTAAAAAGAAAAACAATTTAAAAATCTGTTTGGGACAGCATCCCTGTCTCTCAGACTTGAGACATCTTGCAACACAAATGTAAATGCAAGATGACCTGCACAGTGTGCAAGGAATGTGAAGCCCTTCTGAAATGCCTCCTTCTATTTCCCCAAGCTAATTAGCACGTGCAGCCTTTCAGCGAGGCTTTCTTGCCTTCTCATGCAAATGCAGTAGCAGGAGTGCCCCGTGGAGCACAGCCCCAGAAATGAGAGCTTTGCCCTTTCGGGTCCTTTCTAGAACTTGCTCTCTGTACGTGCTGCGTGGAGATCCTGCAGTGTTACACGAGCAGACAGCACAGATAAACTCCAGCACTGCTACCACTGCTTTCAGGTTTCATTTACCTGAGCAAGGTCTCCTTGGCTTGTCTTTCTGTGCAGCATCAACGCTGCTTCAACCTGCAGGAAACCAAAGGGAGAAAGTTTTCTGTGTGGGATACACACTTGTTTTCAAAAGAACTGTTGTATAAAGCCCCCTCTGCTTTCTGTGTAGCTGGAGTTGCCTGAGGCAGCTCTGTCATTGTTGATAATACATTAAGCACAATACATCAGCATGCCAGAGAAAAAGATTTCCCAGGATCAGCTATGCCCTTTGTGGAGCAGTAAGCAAGAATGACTAAGGTATAAAAGGGCACACTGTGGGGAAGCTTTTCTGTGAGTGGGGACTGCAGGGGCAGAGAAGACTTTAATTCCTTTTGCAAGCCATGATTAACAAGAAGTATAAATGTGAAATCCAAGACAAGTAGAACAGTCGCACATCCAAAAATTCACCTGGCCAACAGAGCTGTCTGAGGGATCCAGAAGCAAGAGTCCTGTTTTCCTGTGATGGCCCAGCTGGCTGCAGAGATGGGATCAGTTTGGCATCCATGGGATCATCCTGCTGACACTGCTCAATCAGAAGGGTTTGCTGCAGAACAATCTGAGCAATATCTTCAATCTCCAACCCCAGTTTTGCACTGAACCACAGTGGTTCAATGGTCAGAACTGTAAGTGAAAAGAAAGGACAGTCAGTTTGCAGGAAGCAGATGTCCTGTGACAGATGACCAAGTTATCTTTAAGCTGATACATAACCTGGTTTCTTTGCAAATCAGCAGAATGCAGTGCCCAGCTGCTGTAGCCTCCCTGTGTGCATCTGCACTTTCTACTTGATTTCCTCTGCCCTGTCCCCTGCTGTACTCTGTGAACCTTCCTAAGGTGACAAAGGATCTTCCAAGTTACAAAATTGTCCCTGGTAAAATCTATACCACAGTGGTGCCTTTTGATGAAGCTATTAGTAAATCCAAATATTCCACAATTCTTGCTTTTTCCAGCCAACTTTTCATGACTGAGACAGATAAAACAAAAACCCAAACAACCCTCCTCTCCCCTCCCTGCCCCCCCCACCTCCCCCCAAAAAATAAAAATAATCAGGCCTGTAATTATTCTATTAGCAGCATACTGGTGACTCAGTAAACCAAAGACATGAGGATACAAAACTTTGCACAGGCAAATATGCCCAGGGTCTTTGAAGTTATAAACTTTGCACTGGCACTTGTTAAAATCTATTCAACAGTCAGTTTTGGAGGGCTGACCAGAATACCTTTGTAGAACTCCTTGCATACAGGAAAACTTCACTTATTTGAGGGCAATCAGCACATCACCTTCTCCTTTTCACATTGCTTACATCCTTACAAAATGACTTATCACAATATCATTCCAGTCAAAATTCAGAAGTGTGTAATTGCTCCTATCCCCTCAATGATCCCTGCACCTCAGAGGGGTGCACGTTACAGGGGTTTTGATCTGCACCCCAGTGGCCAAGGCTCTGAGAAACCATTTGAGAGTGCCAAGGTGCTGGCTAAGGGTTGTGCCACCCCTTTGCTTCAACAATCACTCAATTTAGGGGTGTAGGGGCTGCTGGGGCAGCCCAGGGCCATCCATCAAATCCTTCCTGAGAGGTATCTGAGAGCTAATCTGCATTTTACACAGCAGCTGCAAAAAGGAGCAGTGGTGCTAAATCACACATCAGCAAGCCACTAATGTATCTAGCAAACACTTTCCTTAGATTTTTCTCCAAGATTAAAGGCTTTCCTGTGGTCATCTTTCTTGGCAATACAGAGAAAGGAATGTCATTTTTGTTAAAGAAATACTGCCTCTTGACTGATGGAAGCTGTTTCCTGCATAAGGAATTGAAGGAAATGACATGATTTGCTTAATAATAATTAACGTGGGACTTTTTACAAAAATTTAGGGATTGCATTTGATTTCATATTCTTAAATAGCATTAATCGAAAGCATCTGGTGACTAAATAAAATCATCCTCCTTGTTCATGGATGTGTTCCCCTACTGAAAGCTCGGGAAGAGAAAATTGCAGTTGATCATTATGTCAGAGCCTTGTCCCCAGCTCAGTTCTGAGGGTGTTTTTTCCTCTGTTTCTGCCTGAGGGAGGTGGGTCACTGCAGGGAGCACCTGAGAGGCCTTCAGAGGAGTGCAGGGCTGGGGAAGAGCAGCTCAGAGCACTCAGCCTTGCCCACAGAACCACAGCAGCTACAGAGGGAGAGCTCCCCTGACATTTCCTGTGCTGCATCCTCGGCCACTGTGATGGGCAGGAACTGGGGAATGACACCAATGATTTCAACCTTTAGTACCCAGCTCTGCAGGGCCAGCTTCCAACGGGTGAGTGAAATGAAGAAAGAATGGGTTTCTTTTCATATTGATAAATGCAGAAGGATGGTGAGCATTGCTGACAGTGTGCAAGGCTCTGGTCAGAGCTTTATCCAGCGTGTGTTCCATCACTGGCTGCCAGCTGCTTTTCCCAGCAGCAGTGCCCAGACAAACCCAGGGAGCTTCACTGTCAGGGGAGGTGCTGTTACGGTAATTCGTGCTTGAGACCAGGTGTAAAGAAGGAAAAGATTATACAGACAAAGATTTATACACACAAAGATGCTGGGAGAACTGAAGATCTTTTTAAGATCCTCTTCAGCTCAAATTTCAGTTCTGCCCATCTGAGAGTCCCTCCATCTTCATAAGCAGCTCATCGGGGAGTCAACAGAAATAACTGTTAATAATTAAACACCAACTTGTGAGAAATGTAATTTCCAGAGGTGTTTTTAATACAACATGTAATTAAGTTTTAGCAAGGTTTATTCAGCTCTATAAGGACTTCGCTTTTAGAAAAGCTTTAGTGGGAATGTAGAGGACAGAGCTCTTGATCTAGAAAAGAAAAAAAGGCCCATGAATATAATTTCTTTTGTTACGATGAGACTGAGTTTGCAATTTCTTGGATTAAACTGGGACAGACTTTGAGAGTCTGTCTCTCAAAGATCTAAGAATTCGGAGAGACTTCAACCATTCAGATTTTCATCACTGGCAATATTAAAATCCTGGCTAAGAATATTCTTTGTCTCGTACTCATATGAATAAAGACTAATTCTGCTTAGGAAATACAATATCTTGATTTAAAGGGAATTAATTTTAACCATCAAAAGTGGTAGGAGAATACGTTTCACATTGAAAATAGAAGCCAGTCTGCCCATGGAACAGTAACATATGCTGCTGTCTGTGCACCTCCTCTGAAAGAGGTATGATGGTTTTTCCTGAAGCTATCCTGGGATAATTGTATCTTTGTCCTTTATAAATTCACATATATTTTTATAAGCAAAGCAAGGGTCCCAATGGTGCCATTAGAAATAATCCTTTAAGAGATTTCCAAAGATATGTCTTGTTCAACTTCAACAGAGAGTTAACTAAACATTCTACAGAAAATTTTATTTTTCTTTATAACCAACAATAGATCCCTGTAAGTGTAAAGTCAGTCAAACACAATCAAATGTGCTGGCATAAAAGTAGTCATGCTCTCACTCCTATAAAAAGTAAATCAATGCTGCCAATGAAGACATGCCAACATGTGAGAATAAACCTTTTGTTTTAAAGCACATGTAACCAAATAGTATAAGCTTTTAAATTCATTTGGATTCAGGTCTTGGCTATTTGGGAGTCTTTCTCAGTGACTGGATCACCAGAAGACTATTTGGGGTGAATTTTCATGCATAGATGCCATGAAATATCAAAAAAAATCTTAGTTTACTTGCAAGGGCATTCTTATTGAGTTGTCACAGAAAGAGAATAGAAGTAAATTTGTCCCAGTTTGGCGTTTCCTTGCAACACTACCCACTGCACTAGGGAAGATTTGTTTTTCCAAGTCCAAATGCACAGTGTCAGCATCTGACTGAATTATGCTTGCCAGGAATGGACTTCCCCTTCCCATGTAATAAAAATGGCTTGTTTCAAAGTATCAGAAAAAGGCTGTGCACCATGTAATACCTGGATGCATTTGCCAAATCACCTGAAGGAGTATTATTAATAGAAAAAAAAGCGAATCTGGATGTGGAGACTGCTTTTAGTGGAGACTTCACTACTTCACAAATGAAGCAACAGTGGTTTCAGAAAATCAAACAAACCCCGTGGCTGATTCCTCCAAGTTTTTGCCATCTGCATCACTTTAAAATAGTCACATAAAAATGACATATTTGAAAAGTTGTGGTATTTTTTTAACAGAAAAATTTAATTCTCATTCAGTGTTCTGTGAACAAAAACTTCAACACTTCTAAGAAATTAAAAAAGAAAGTGGTGAGCACATAAGGTTCTTGCTGCATCTGTTAGGAAGCAGAAAAAAAAAATCACAGAACCCCAGAAATGTGGGGAGTGGAACAAGAAAATTGGATAAAAGAGCTGTATCCCAAGGACAGGTACATGATGATGATGAGTCACAAGAACTTACTCCCAAAAATCCTCAGAGTGCCTTATAATGACATAATAAGTAAAGGATGGGCTGTACCTTTTTAGCAAAGTATTTCAGAAAGCTCCACTGAACCTTTCTCCTCCTGGAATACTTTTTTTTTTCAGACAAAGAGAATGATCTAAGCTAATATATTTCACTGCCACTAAGACAGGGTGTAGGACAGGTTTTTCAGCCTGCAGTGCTTTAGCAGTACCTGGTATCCAACTGATCTAAAGCAACTCTCATTTCTCAGAGGACAGAACCCCATGGCTCAGTTGGGAGAGTCCAGATTAAAAGATTTACAGTACATAAAATCATTATAATACTGTCTTACCTGGAGTGGGTGTCTTCCTCCATGGCCTCAGGGATAGGATTTCTGTCTCTGGTATTAATTTCTACTGGTTGGGGCTGTGAACATTTCTTGTTGCACTGTTTGACAAAGACAGATCCTAGATATTTTAGAAAACAGTAAAATATGGTTACTTCATAAGGGATATGCTGATTTATTAATCTAAGTTTTGAAGGATGTCTGTGCCTAATAGTCTCTTATTTTATCATGTAGAGCTATAAAAAGATTTACTGGGGCCCTGGAGCCTTTATTTTCTACCTGGGTATTCTTTGCAGTGCTCAGATCTGACCATGTATTGTTATGTGTTTATCCAACTTGTGAACTTCTCCAGAATAATCTAACCCAGTTGGTTTTGACCTTTTTCAGTTTGGAAATCTCTAAATGTTTTCTAGAAAGATGATGAACCCTCTCTGCACTCTGAATTTGAGATAATGGGTAACAGCTTTGCTTTCCTTTGTTAGTTGGGAGGGATTGGCTGGAAACCCTTTGCAGTGGTTACAGGCCAGAGGTTCAAAACTCTGTGTGATTCTATGGCCAAAGTCACAACTAAGAGTAACTTGCCATAATTCTGCTGATTTCAAAGGAAAAATCTTTTGATAGCAGCAGTTAGAATAATGGCTGGTTTACTGTACATTAGCTGAGGAACTTCCCTGCCTTTAATTCTCCTCTTTAATTTCATTGTGACTGAGACTGAGCTCCACTTCAATGTCATTGCATCATCATTGCACTCCACATTGAAGAGCCCAAGAGGAATCTTAAAACAATTTTACATAGGAAACCTCGTCAGAAAATCCCTACAATTTGATTTTATGCTCAGTCTCAGGTGTATCCTAGATGTTTTCTAAGGTGGCTCTTCAGTCAGATATTGCCTTTCATCTCAGTGGCACAGTCTAACACGTGCACAACTCTGATGGAAATTATACAGGTAGTGACAGAAATTTTTCTTGACTTCTCTGATCAAGTAGTTCTACTGTTAAAGTCTCAAGTGAGGTATTTATGAATAGAGTTATGCTGATTTACACCAGTTGTTCATATGCCAAATTTTCCCCATATGCATGAGGCTCTTCAGGAGTGAGTGCAAAGGAAATAATATTCCTGTTTCTTATGAAAAAGAAAAGCACAAATAGTCCAGTAGATATTAAGAAAAGTAACAATTAGGTCTGAAATGTTAATAGCTAGATATCTTTTCCGAAGATAGTTAGAAGTATTTACATTTAAAAGACAAGAAAATCTCTGAAAAATTAGAGAAAAAATGGAAAAGTGTCTTTTATGCTGTTGCTGTGTAGCTCACTTTGCAGCTCCATCACATGACAACGAATAAGTAAAGAAAACTATTATTATGCAAACTGCTCCAGGACAAAAGGGTATTACATATCTCATACAAAAGGGGATTTCTCTAAAAAGCACAGCACATTCAGTGTTTAGGGTTTGCAGTTGAAATTCATGGCCTCGCTTGCCAATATTATCATGCAGCTGGGTATTATGCTATTGCTTTACTCTGAGGGGAGAAAAAAATCACAATAAACATTTTCAAACGGGTTCCTGTTGAACAGTTGTATTCTCTTCTGTGGCAATATCAGTTTTAATGATTTTTAGCATTTCTTCTCCAGTGCAAAGGTCACCATGAAGACAACCGCAGAGAATTTGATTGCAAACAGAAAATGCCAGAATTCTTTTGACTTAAAAGAATTATCACTAGAAAAGAGTA
>JAWWMU010000005.1:21935070-21945236 GCA_035048155.1 Cinnycerthia olivascens
CGACGCTCTTCCGATCTGGATTAGTAATAATTTTTTCTCTTATTTAACAGCTATGAGATAGAAGTCCTCCTTTCCTTAGAGAAGGCTGCTGACAGAATCTCTTGTATTTGTTCTGTAAAGCAAGTTTATTTTTAAAATTTTAATTCAAATTCATTTATTATCTTTCCAGAAAGTCTCTCCTGTTTAAGTAAAAACAAATCAGCTGACCCAAAACATTCCTGATGAATAAAAGATTAAATGTAGTCTCAGAAATATTAATCTCTTCATGCCATGACTAGTCAAGAACTAATTTGGATGAGTAAATCACATCTATCTTTACAAGGCTGGGTGTTTCTTGAACCTTCTATATGCAACTTTACTCATACAATTATTGTGAACTAGCTCATTAGACATCAATATTTTTTTCTAAATACAAGCTTTGGAACATGTGACATTGGGAATTCTGTGCAGAACATCCCATGAGAGTGGCTGGGTTGTGCCTCTATACAACCTTGCATAAATACTGGTTTGATCATGCTTCCATTTAAGTAGGATTTGCTTTTTTCCACATAGAAACATTTATTTATTTATTTTTTAATTCTTGGCTTTTCTGGAATAATCAGAACAACAATACAAGACTAAGAAAATGCATTAAATGAGACATACTAATTGCTGGCTGTGATTAATTAGTGATTGTAAGCCCACCCACACACATAGCTCCAATTGCTAGTAATTTACTTGCATGAATTCAATAGAAGCAGACAAATTTCAAAATACCTCAATCACTATTAATTTAATTGACGGATAAATTTGTCTGTTGTAACTGCTCCAAAAAACTAAACATTTCTTAAATTGGTAAGAGACAGAGTAGGATCTTGTTACCTGGATTGATAAGGAGCCTAAAGCCTACCCAAAACCTTTAGTCAACACACAAAATAACCATCCTTGCCAAGTTTTACTTTCAGCCTCCCAAAAGAGTTTCTCTCATTTATTTGTCTGGAGCAAAGGAGAGGATTTATTGCTTTGTTTTTAAGCATTCTTCAGATCCAATGACAGGAAGCCATTCAAGCTCTATGTCAAAGTCTTGACCACTTGGGGAACTATTATGGGATGACTTCCTGGGGAATTAAGTCACATGGGCTTAATGGCATTTGGGGTTCTGGCAATCCCTGGTAGTAACCCAGGAGTTGGATTCTCACGCTTACATTGGAAGACTTCTGCCTAGTGCAGCCTCATGCTCTTGCTGCTCCTCTCAAAATAGATCTGCCAGACATATTTTTGCTTCAAAATACAATTCAAAAAAATTCTTCAAATCTTCTAGGCCATGTTATTAAAAATTCTTGTGTATTGTCTGTTAATTGTCCTAATTCTGCTGAAAGGTGAGGGTCAATTCTTACAAAACAGTATTTGCAATTACAGAATCACAACATTGAGCACAAGTATTAAACCAGGGCACATGAGTGAACAGAGTTTATCCTTTGCTTAAATCATCAGCATGGCTTTTGAACATAGTTTTAAAATAGCATTATCTAAGAAAACCCAACGTTATTAATCACTTCTTACAAGACCTTTAGAGGTTCTCCCTTTTCCTGTTCATAAATCCTTAATCTTTGCATTAAATTTTTTCTCAGACAGGAAACAGTAACAATTGATTTACATGGACAAAATCAGCTTTTCTGAGTTTTCAGTCCAGCTTCCTTTGAGATCTCATTGACCTCTAAAGTTCAACTTCTTCCAAGAAAGTTTTCTTTGGGATTAATAGCCTTCAGCACCAAATCATCGAGCGCCATAGACATTAGCAGTGCTATAGGTAAAGCTTCAGCCTTTCCACATAAACTCTTATTTTCAGAGGTTTGTAGTTTGGCTACAGAAATACAGTTTTATGCTGAAACTTAGTTTAAAAAGCTCAGTCTGGAAGTGATTTCAGTTTCTGAGAAATCTGCACAACTCTGCAGTTGTTTTCAGACTCAAATTCTGACCAGGACTATGACTTGCTATCTACATCCCATCGGTGCCTCACTTTCTAAAAGTGCAGATCCACTCCTGAAAAATTATGGAAAGGCAATCTAAAAGGGTGTTAAAAATGGTTATCCCATATGTTAAAGGTTTTCAGATTGAATCTAGTCCCTGCTTCTCTGGAAGACAGTCTAATCACTTGAACAGCACAGTATTTTCAGAGGATTTTAGGCAGGCTGAGATGTGAGCCCTGCAGGGATGGAGGGCTCTCAAGGCTTCTCTGAGTGTCTGCATCAGAGTAATGGAGGAGCCTGGTGGTCCTGCAGCAGCTGGAAATGCTGAGGGGTTGGGGGATGAAAACCCTGTAGGAAGGAGGCTCAGGAAAACCTGAATCAGAGAGTTTGGGGAAACTGTTGCCCCCTGCTTCTTCAGGAGCCATGGGAGTGCTCTGGGGGCTGGGGATGAGTGCCAGGAGGGACAGGTGAGGGAGAGGAGGAGGAGGCACCTTCCCAGCATCCTGAAACAATAATTAGAGATGCTTAGATCAAAACCAACAGAACTTACTTACATGCTGGTTTGCACACTTGCCTTCAGAAGGGATTTGGAGGCACCACCTGGAGGGAAGGGTGGCAGAGAGATGCCGTGGAGTTTCCAGTTTCCTTTGTAGGTGATTCCTGTAAAGGGATGGCTTGGTCCTGAGTCACTGCTGCTGGAGGTGGGAATACAAACACAACACACCATGCAAATGTTTTCAAGGCCACAGGCTGCAAATGTGATTGCTTCAAAGCAAAACCTTCTCATTGAGATGGTGACCCAGAGCAATATGCACGTTGCATGGAAAGGTGGGAATTTCTAATAACATTATTTTGTGTCAGCATTTTCATTGTAGCATTCCTTTAAAATTTCTATTTTATAAGAGAAAAAAACGACACACTAACAAATCCTTTTTACATGCAACTCTTCTTGGTTTTGACTAAATCTTTTCATTTAAACACAGCACCTGAGGTCATTCAATGCTCATATCCATGGCAATCACAGTTTCTTAGCTGGTGGTCTGGGTTTATTCCTCTCTGGGCTCTGGTAGCTGAGGAGAGGTTGTCCATTACAACTTGGAGATGACTCTGGAAACTCAGCATGCTGGATAACACAGACATCAAGCTGCTAAATGCACCACACCTCTGAGACATAAAGATTTAACAGCACTTCTTCACTTTGTTTGGCAGTGTTACATTAGAGTGGTTCTTTCTGTAATGCATATTAAATTAATTTTATTCCCTGCTGTAGCATGTCCTTCATTTCCCCAATGCAGAGACTGATGCATACACATTTTTCCAGGGCAAGGCTTTTCCTATTAATAGACAACTTGGCTCCACACACTGAGATGAAGGAACAAGGTTTGTAGTGCCTAATTTAAGGGACCATATGTCATAAGCGATAGTATCCTGTTAGATGGGAATAAAATAAAGAAAGAGTGACAGGAAAAATAGCTTCCTACCATTAGCTGACCTCAGACTGAAATTTTCAAAGATGTTTATTTAAGTGGGCTCAGAAGTATTTACTTCTGTGCATCATGTGAAGTTATGCATATTTCTAGTGTATTCTTGATGGGGGTGCTGCCTCAGAAAAAAGAACTTCTGAGCATTACCACAAGACAAAAATAACACAGTGATCCTGATTTTTTTTTTTTTTTTCCTGGAACTGCCTTCAAAGTGTGGCTAGCTTCACATTTTTCTCCTTTGACTTTCCAGCTTGTAAAAACTGGAATACAGTTGCTTACTGTTTATTTAGTGTTCTGTGATTGTAGGATATTGCAAATTTTCCTTTGCTAATGTAAAATACACTGGTGGATGAATGTCCTTTTTTTTTTAGCAAATTACATTAATTACTATTATTGTTTAACCAGCCCATCTCAGCTGCACAGTTCAAAGAAATGTGCTCTTTCAGACTCTTAGGGTGGTTATATAATCAGCATGCCTCACAAATATTTGAATGATTAGAGCTAGCAATCATATTTTCCTGGCAAGTTGTCCACTTTTGGGTGCAAACAGAGTCAGAACTAGAAAATGCAAAAATCAGCATTTCCATTTACTTCCTCCTGCTCAAGCCATACATTTCTACTGGGTTTTTTTCCTTCTCTGCTTCTTTTTTCTCTAAATATCTCTTGAAAAGTATCATTTCCAGATAATTTAGTTCAGGTAAGGGAATGGGTAAGACCATGACCCACTGACAGATATACCTGTTGCTCTTCTATTTTTAGGATGTGCCATGCCATACTTCCAGTAGGGTTCCAACTTCCACTTCCCTTATGATCCAAATTGGCAGTCACAGGTTTGTGTTGATATGAAAAACAGAAAAGGAAGATATTTCTTAGCTAACATAACGCACAATTGAATTGTTTTCTTCTTGTGACCAAAAAGCAGCAGAATAAAAGATTTACTGTACCAAATGAAAGGGAAAAATATTTGGAGAGAAAAAAATATTTGGACAGAAGAGGAATTCTGTGCACATATTTTAATCAGTGATTATTTGGCTGCCTTATGAATCTGTAATATTGAATGTTACCTGCATTCAAATACTCAAAGGATAGAAATTAATAAAACATAACAAATAAAAGCCACGCACAGGAGAAAAATATCATTATAATAACTAATTCACATTTGCAAATAATACAGACACACCTCACCTTTATTTTTGTCTTATTTAGTTGGCAACAGAGTCAGAGGTGATGCCCAGAGCTGAGAGTCCAACAGTTCAGGGAACAGGGAACGAGGCTGATTTTAATAAGCAAAAGTTGTGCCATACCAAGGGCTGTGATGGAGCACACTGCCCTAGAGAAAACATTCCACTGCCCCAATCCTAAAAATTCCTTTGGTGCTTTGTGTCTGTGGGAGGTGTCCATGAGCACCAAACCCACGTCCCTGGGAATCCGTCTCCAAGGGGAAGGAGAAAATTTGAAGCATGACCTTTGATTGCAATTTAGACATCTCAGTCGTGCCATATTTCAGTGGAATACAGCACCCTGTTAGCTGGGAATTTCTGGGAAAAGGTAGATCCACTGAGATCCACTCTGTATTCCAAAGCAGAACTCTGACACTTCCCAGGCACACACGAGTAAGTTCACCTGAATCTACGCCGAGTTTCATTTGGGCCATGCTGTCCTTGGGTTTTGCAAAAGGGAAGGTCAATATTTTGCTGTTTGTGTTTTAAAAGACTTTTTTGTTTCACATTTTCTCTTTTACTGAGACTAGTGGAGGTGTAATTTGAGGAACCACATTGGCACGTGTCACTGGAGTCTGGCAAAGAAGGCTCTGGGGCTGCACTGCTGAATGTGCTCAATGCAAAAGAAAAACTGAAAAGTCAGGCTTTGGCTAACTGTGTTTTCCCTTTGAAGAAAGAATGTGATTGTTGGCAGAGGAAGTAAGGAACTAGGACAAAACAAGGAAGGGAAGAAGTTGATTTTTTCTTTCCATCAGTCAGCGCCTTAATTTTTGCTGCCAATATTGTAAGTCTAATTTACAAGTTATACATAAATGTATTTATATATTATTTCAAATTAAATTACAGAAAATTACATTGCTTGTGTGTTGACCTTGAGTATTGAGAGAAGGGAAGATGAGGCAAATAAACATATGAAACAAAAGACATTTTGCTGTCAACAGAAAACAACCCCAGTCAGAAAGAAAAAATTTCCATTCTCAGGAATTGAAATTTTTAATGCTTGTTATATGTCTTTTTCTTCCCATCCCAAACCCAGATTTGCATTTTACCCTAAATCTGACCGGTGTCTGGAAGTGTCTGGATGCTGTCCTCTCTTTTTCCTGAAAACATATTTATTTAAGGGTGATTTAAACCCTTTCTTTTGAGTTACATTAAATTTCTCGAGAAACCTTCTGCTGCTCTACACAGACCTATTAGGGACAGTGAAAATAGAGCAAGTGCTCATGATATTTGAGTCACTGACAGCACATTTCTTTTTTTAACCTTTTAATAGGAGGAAAACCTAAGACATGAGTCACAGGACATTGCATTTGAGCTTTTCAAAGTATTTGCCATTTAGTGAATATGTATTTGGGTCCAGTCAGGGACAGGGTGCTGGTGAAGTTTCAGGGGAGCTCTCTTGATCTCAGCTGAGAACAAAGCCATGGGTGGGCTGTAAGTCCCTGTCTGGGGCACTGACTGTGACCAAGAAAAAGGGAATTACAAGGAGCATCTGGAATCCCAGTAGTGCACCTTGCAGGGCCTGTGCTTGCACACTGCTCTTACTCTCACAGTGGCAGCGTATTCGGGACATTTCCTGAAATGAATACCCACACCTCCATCAACAGCCTCTTGAAATATTTTGAAAAATAACTCTTAGTCTATCTTTGCTTTATTTCTGTAAGCTGTGGACAGGCTCACTGTAGTGGTGCTGCCTCTGGATTCTCTCACGGCATTAAACCCCACTGCTGTGTGTTCTGCAGGGGGCAGTCTGAGCAAAGCTTTTATTTTGTTTTCTAGCACAAAAAGCTGGGAAAAACTATTTTGCCAAACCAACGTGTAGAACACTAATGATCAATGTCCAAAATGTTTTCAGTGCTGGTTAGCTAGAATTATTTTAAAATTTGTCTAGCAGAGGATTCAGAATGAGTCATGTAGAAATGAGTATTTATGTTCCCTCTGACCTCAAACATTTGTGGCCTTGTACAAGGTCACGTAAGGAGACTGTGGAAAGCTTCCACATAACTTCTGGATAATTTCTCTCCTTGGTTCAGCAAGCTGTGTATGTGATATACAACACATGGGTTTTGGTGCATTCAGAAGCACTTCAAGTTCTCATAAAATTCAGTTTATAGCTATTTAATTGTAAATGATGATAACTGAAAATATAGAAGGAATGTTGGTGCAGGGAGACGAATTGCAAGGGACAGCACTTTGCTGTTGCTGCTGGGGTTATTTTTAAATCTGGCAATAATTCTGTCACCAATACACACACTGTTTTATCCAAAAAGATATCCTGAAAACAGCATTAAATTCCCAATCCAAAGACTAAGAATTTCAGAAAAAAAAAATATGCAAAGACAGCTGTCTAGGTTCTTGAAAATTTTCTTGGATCTCCTAAAATTATTTTTCCAGAACTACTGTCTTCTGTGTTTTCCAGACATATTTAGAGTTGTAAAAATATTTCTGAGTGTGGTGGTTTAACCCCAGAAGGCAGCGAAGCACCACACAGCCGCTCATCCTCTAGGGGGAAAATTAACTCTATCCCAGCCAAACCCAACACACAGACACAAAAACTTAAATTTAAGGGCACAATTCAGATCAAGACTGATGAGTCAACCACATACACAGCAACAAAAGGAAGCAAATGACAGGAAAAACTGAAATGGTCACATAAGGATTTCCTTAAAGCCTGATTAGGAGAAACTCGGATTACACTGAATATTGTGTTTCATACAGGGAGTTATTTTGCCTCTTGAAAATGTGAACTAGCAGGCAGAACCTAGAATGATGAAATTCCAGTACCTGAGAATGACAGGTATCTCTGGAATTGTATGCAGTTCTTAGCAGCAAAATGAAAGAGTTCAGAACTCACAACTTTCTAGCACTGTATTTTCAATTGTCAGACTGAAAACATCTGTCCTGCCACAGAATGAGTCTTCAAATACATGAGTGAGAATAACACAAATAACACTGCAAAGAGCATTCTTAGATACATGAAACATTATGAAAAATATTATAAAATTTATATTGGTTGGAAAAAAACGGAGAGGGGGTCGCAAAGGATGGAAAGCATTAATTCACCTGTGTTTGCTTGGAGGACAAACATGATGTTCTTTGTTTATTAGGTTCCGTTATGAATTTTCAGTTGTTCTGTTAACCTGAGGCCACGGCAATAAACAGGTTTGCTCCTTTCAACTTTTGAATCAATTTTTAAAGGGCAGTAGGATTGAGTTAAGTCGGAGCTACTCCTAACAGGGCTGCATCCATTTATACCAGCACAGAATTTGGCCCATTGCTGGAATAACCACTTAGGTGATGACTTTATTAGCCAGGAAAAAAAAAAAAAGAAAATGCTGTTGAAACAACCTCAGGATACATCCTTTTTTTACTTAGAGGTGGGAATTTTTGTTTGGGGGGTTTCTGTTTGTTTTTTGTTTGGTTGATGCGGGTTTTTTTTAATTGTTGTTGTTGTTTGTTTGATCTAAAGATAACAAAATAGAGATTTGACAGCAGTGTGTCTGGGTGGTCTTCACTCAGCAGCAGCAGCTCAGGGTTCTGCAGGGCATGGATGGGCACGAAGCCTTCCCTCCTCCTTCCTAAGGCACAGCCTGGGATCTTTTCCTCCCTGAACTGCTCCGTCCTTCCACCAAGAATAAATGCAGAGTCAGTGGAAGCACCTTGCACACTGGATTCAAGGCTTGGGCCACCAGCTAGCCCTGCCAGAGTTTGTCATATTGACTAGAAACCTGATTTATTGATAAAAGTCCCATTACGAATGTGGAAAGGATCCCAGAGTGGGAGGGAAGGGATAAAGGAGGAGCTGGATCCTCTCTGTACACAAGAATGAAACTGAGCTTCCACTTGGTCAGCTACAAAAGAGGGAATTCCAAACTACTGGTTTCAGGCAAAGCATTTTTATGCCTGAAATGACAAACGTTTAAAATTATGTAAGATACCTCATAGCTATTAAAAATACTTCTGTTTTCTTCCACATTCCTGAGGCCTATGGCTATCCACTCTTCAGTTGTATTGTGACTCTCATTTGTATTCTTGTTAAAACCTGTATCCTTGTTATGCCTAACTATTAATCTGTACCAGCATAAGAATTGCAAAGTATTGTGTAATTAATTTGTTCAAGAGTGATAGTTCTCTCAGCTCATAAAAACCATTACTTAGAACAGCCCTATTAATTACTTACAGGAGTAAGACCAACTTGAGGCTTTGTTAGGCACATGCACTTTGCTAAGAAGAATGTTGTCAAGTGCCGAACTCTCAGGATCCTTTTTTTCACTCTAATTTCCTCCTGCCTTCAGCATCAACTAATCTCACACGCCTTCACAGACCCAGACCATGAAATGACAGTGCTCCCAGAGGATGCCCCTCTGCACCACAGTTCCCTGAGACTGCCAGGTAGGTATTACAGTTCCCCTTTTTAGAATTCCTTTCAGAGAACTCCTACAGATTTGTAGATGTGAGATTTTTATAAAGGCTGACTGAATTTAGGAAAATACACTAATCTTCTAAAATTGGGTCATTTCACTGAAATATGCTTGTTATAGAGTTATCAAATCCATCTTCCAGGAAAATTGTCAGATCTCAATAACAGCACTTAGTCACTCTTTCACAGCATGACTCCCAGCCTTAATCATCATCAGTAAAGCTGGGGCTTGCCTGTTTGATCCTGCTGGAGAAGTTATTAAACCATGTTACTTCAGCTGAGCAATATCTTAATGGGGAAATACCACAAAATGGAAAACTGAACAAAATGTTTTCCAAACTAAAGGTTTAATGTAATGAAAGAAAGCTTCTAAATCAAAAAGAATGGCCCAAAAATCAAACTAGAAAGTACAAGCATTCTTAATTATTCCTGTGTATCATCAACATGGAAGAAATAATAAATAGCATAAAAGACTGAAGACCTGAAAACAGAGAGGGTGAACATCAATATTGTCAGATGCTGAGGAATGTAACTTCACCAATTAATGCTCTTCTCATCCACAGCCTGAGTGGGCACTTGCATGAATCATTAATCACTGAGAATGGACAGCAGTGTTATAAATGCATATTATAAAGTTGGCTTTTCACAAATCCTCACATGAGTGCTGTACATATAAGGTTGTTATAAATACAGATTATGGGATTGGTTTTGTTTTGTTTTTTTCTTTTTGCACTTGTGTAGGGTGGATACTCTATGTGTGGTGTAGGAATGAGTTTAAAGGTAGAGTTTTCTTTAGGAGTAAAGTGTCTCTGTAGTGAGTGAGCACTGTCTGCTCAGGATAACACCCAGTGCAGACCCTGCTCTGATATGAAGAATCTGCTGCTGATATCCCAGCTCTAGCACCGACCATCTGTAGGAATTATAGACCAAGGCCCAAATTAACACTGATAAGAATTTCCAGAAACATGGAAATAAGTTCTTAGAAAAGTTCAAATATACATATTTGAGGGGGTGTCTCTAAAACAGGAGGTGTGCTCTTGGCTCTTGGCCAGAGACACCCCTGGCTGTTTATTTTCCTTTATTGCCTTGTCCT
>JAWWMU010000005.1:21945336-21956137 GCA_035048155.1 Cinnycerthia olivascens
TCTAAAACAGGAGGTGTGCTCTTGGCTCTTGGCCAGAGACACCCCTGGCTGTTTATTTTCCTTTATTGCCTTGTCCTTATTGTCTTTTATTAAACTTTTTAAATCCTACCAAAAAGGTGAACTTTGTTTTTCACAGTAGGAAAGAAAGGTAAAACTGGCTGAAGCACGTGCAAAGCAGTTCATAAAGGCACTGTGATAACTAAATAGTTTGCAATCTGAATATTGTCACATTAATATCATTGTGATGCAGCAATGAATGAAATAAACCCACTCCATCCAAACGAAATAAGAACTAAGTGATCCTACCATGGAGTGAATCCCTAGTTTTAATCTGTGATATTCGTGGTAGAAGGCAGAGATGTTCTCTGAAAAGAGACCAGTACCCAACACTCTTCTCCTCCCTTTCCTCTGTGTAGGTGAGAGCTTTGAACAGTAAATCCTGGAGAAATGTTCCTTCTTGCTTCCTCCTATCTCTCTTGGATTCCTTTCTGCAAATTCCACACAGTACTTAGAGAAATAAAAAAGTCATAAGCACCAACACTGAGGACAGGACTTCACACCTCGAAAAGACAAAAAGTCCTTTCTTACATCTTTAACTGAAACCATAATTGTAAATTTATCTTCCAAAATGTTAAAGGGAAAATGTGGTGGTTTTTTTTTTTTTTTCTTGCACAGGTTTTCCTACATCTGAAGACGTTTTTTCTTCTCATTACATGTTCAAAAGTAGAAAGACAAGGGAAAAAAAGCCCAACTACTATTTTTTAACTAGCATTTACATTCCATTGACAATATTTGCATTGGGCATGTTTTGACATGTTATTTTTTTTTTTGTTTCCCCAGTTTTCAGAGCAACCACATTCAGATGTTGCATCAGTTCTAGACTAGGTGAAAAAGGTAACAAATCTGAAAAGACCTTTTTCCTCACTTAATTAGATACTTCTGATTGGGGTAGCTGATCTAATTGATACAAAAATACTTAGCTCTTTTCCACCTAGTTTCCTACATGCTGTTAGAGAAATTTTTAGGGGCACTGGTTGAAAATGACTCCATTTTGAATGCAAGAGTATAACTTTAATAATACAGTAACATTAATTTTTAAGAATATCTGTTGTAAATTTAAAGCTTAATACTTTATAGTTTTAATATGTTTAATAAAAATAGTTCAAATAATTACAAAGAATCTAACGGATTAATATTTGCTTCCATATATGCTTCTGGAATTGAATATTACAACAGAATTAATATTAAATTGGATTTTATATATTATTCAAGACAAGTCTTGGTCTCTATCCCTTCTGACTAGATAGCAGGAAAGCTGTGGCTGGGTGCTGTTTCCTCTTACAGGGCTCCTGCACAAACAAGGATCTGGTCACGGTGATTAAAGGGACTGTAAAAGTTACAAGCAACTTTGCAACCAGGCATGAGATTAATTGGTAGATCAGCTGCACACTGACTCCATAGGAGAGCACAAGTCAACTTCCAGCAGCAGAACAAAAATCCAGTGGCTCTGGGAACTAAATCCTGGTGATTCCAGTATCAGTTGTTTCTGGAGCAAAAGCAATTGCTGCCAGGAGGGGCCAAAGGGGACCAGGAGCCACAGGTTTGGCCTCCTGTTCACATCAAGGCTGAGAGCAGGGTCAGGGGAAGGAAATGATTGCTCCCAGTCGCAGGCAGTGCAGAGGCAGTGGGAGAAACTGGGGAGTCAGCTCCTGGGGAGAGCAGCAATGCAGGCTGGCTCTGAGCCACAGACATCTCCTGGAGGACTTCCTTAGGGACAGGAAAGAAATGCAGGCAGGTGGTCCCCAAAGCCACTGCCTTTGCCACAGCTCCCTTTCCATGGCCTGTCCCAGCCTCCTGCTGCCTCTGTCCCTGCCTGGCTGTGCTGGCACAGGCCATTCACAGCAGAGCAAGGCAAAAGGAACTTTGTTCACACAAAGACCGTGCTGTGCAGCTCCCTGTTTGCCTTACTTCTGGATCACTGGAGTGTTCAAAATTCTGCTTTTATCAGATTCAATCACCCTCTGTTAAACTCAGCAGAGTTCCTCTAAACTACAGAATGACATTTCCTATCAGTTTCTTTATGTTTCACTAAAATATAGATACTGTGTGTAACCTGCAACTGGAGATTATTGAGGCACATCCCCAGAAGCCAGTTAGAACTAACACCACACTTGGAAATCTCTTTTGGATATAAAGAGGGACTGGTTCTGCCACCTTGCTTTAGTGGGGTTAAATATTCATCAATATACATATTGATCTGTAACAATAACAGATCTGAGTGATATCCACTGCAATTCAACAATATAGCATCACTGTCACCTTTTGAACTATGCATGAAAAACTTTAAAGAGCACATTTGCACTCTATTACGAAGTAATGAATACATAAAATTCATTTCATATCTCACAGCTGGAATAGTGCCTGTCAGAAGATGCACTTTGATTTTTAAGTGCAAAATCCACATTTTTCCTTGTGTGCCTTTTAGGCATACCAAGCCATAGCACAGAGTCCACTGGGAGCTATGTTGTTATAAGAAAATCATGCAAAAAGAAAATATTTGTGTCTTGGAGGGTGTGGGGGTAGGAATGGGTTTTGGATTTCCTTCGTACCATTCCAAGTCAGATCACTTCAAGCAAAATGGACCAGCACTACATCCTTGTGTTTTCCTTGCACTCTCTTGATATGGGGTATTTGCTTGAAACAGGGATGGAAGTACAAATATTTCTGATTTTTCTGCTGCTTACATAGACCCTGAAGTGGCTAACAGCTGGAATTGTGGTTCTTTATTATTGGACTAAATGGCAATAAAGATAAATCAATAGCTGTGGGGCCAGACTAGACACCTGCCCTGCCTCTGCTTTGTTCAGGAGATGCCTGTGGGCTGGCTGGGTCCCTGACACTGCAGTGTAAAATAAAGGGTACCAACCTATTCCAGGAGCCTAAACTCCTCCTGGCACCACTGCTGCAGCATCCTCTTGGAGATGAGAGCTGATCTGGACAGAGATACTGAAACAGCTTTCCTTGCACCTTCCCTCCTCCTCAATACCTGAAGCACAGAAAGTCCCTTGTATTCAGACTAAGCTTTATGTTAATTAAAATTTAAACAGCTAGACAGATGCAATATTTCAATTCCACATTTAAAAAGAAAAACGTAGTTGTCATGAACAGACAATCAGCTACTTAGTACTTCAGTTCCTAGGGGAAAATTAAGTTGAATACATTGTACTCAACCAGCATTTCTTTTTCTCTGCACTTTAATGTGTTGGTCATAAAAGCCCCACAACAGAGGATACAGGTGCTATAGATGATTGCCTGTATAGACAGGAATAGGCAGGAGCCTGCACATTATATTTATTGGCTTGGCTGTTTATCCTTTAGGCTAAGGTCGTATGCATTAATCTAGCCACTTCCTAGGTTTATTTTAAAAGGAAAAATAAAACACACGCCTACAAATGCTAAAATGTAAATGATTCCAGGTGTGGTGTTCAGTGATCGGTCAGTTAGGCCCTTGTTAAATCTTTTGTAAGAGATTTAATTTACTGTTCCTGGGAGGCACTGGTGCCTGAGCCATCTGCAGGAGGGGAGCAGCTCTGGAAAGGGTGAGACCTGCACAAGTGGCAGCTGAGAAGGTGACTTCACGTGGCACTGGTACAGCCCATGCTCAGCCTGCTGCAGCCTTTTGGATGTGCTGTTATCAGGAGCAGCCCTGGCTCTGCAGGGAGGGCAAAGCAGGGCCTGGAGCAGGGCCTGGAGCAGCAAAGGCACCGTCAAATATTGGAGTTAGCAACAATCAAGGGACACAGGGCTGGCTCCTGTTGAGGGGAGAGCACTGCAAAGCCTTGGAGGGTGGGCATGCACGTGAAGAGAGCAAAAAGGGTTTGTTAGACAAGAGCTGGAAGGAACATGGAGCAAATCAGGGGAAGCCACTCCTCTCTGCTTTCCCTGAGCCTCCTTGGTAGGGCTCAGCTGTGGGACAATGATGGCTCAGCAGCAATGGTCACTCAGCAGAGGGCTGGGGTGTGAAATTAGAGCAAGAAACTAGAGGAGCCTGTTCTACCAGGGCAGTGGAATCAGTGAAACCTGGCCTTGGTTTGGGCTCTTGAGTTATTTGCAGTAGAAGGGTGCATTCCAGATGAACACATGGAAAGAAATCAAAGGAATTAAGGGGAAAAATTGGAGTCAACATATTTGAAAGGAGTGGGAATTTCAGTACATATTGATAGATCTTTTAACGGATATTTCATTCAATTTGTTTTATGCAGGCTTGGATTAGACATTGAGAGGTTATTGAACACTAAATTATACTGTATGCAAATAACCTCACACTGTGCATGTGGGGAGGAGGCTGGCAAATGGTCACAGTTCCAGTCTTCTGCCTGTGCTGTATTCTCAGAGACAGCTTGGAATTGGTTGTGTTAAGCAGCAATTGTAAAACCATCATCACATCAGAACAACTGCACCTGAATGCTGGAGAGAGAGTGGGACATGGAAAGATCACAGGAAAGAGCAAGCATTTTAGAGAAGGAAAAATCATGGGGTCCACAAGACCGTGAATTATAGTGACATTTTCTTTGTATAAATGACTTTTAGACTAAAGCACTTCTATCAGCTTCCCCAGAGTTGTATTAATTTTCCAGTTCTGCCAACAGCTTCCAATGTACTTTTGCAAACCACTTACTCTTCAAGAATATAAGAAATATATGTTACTGGTTTCTAAAAATAAAAACGTGATCACCAGAGTCCTCTCCTCCCAAATCCAAACTCCATGACCTTCCCAGAAGCAAAGCTCTTTTTCAGGTTTCAGTATTGTGAAGATTGCTGAACACGGCCTAAAATCCACCCCTCTTCTCCTCTGGGGCCATCTCTTTGCACACAATTCTTGCACCAGTTTGCTGCTTTTGCAGTGATGGACAGACCCTCCTCACAGATCTCCTCCAAACAAAGAGGCTGAAAACAAGTTGCATTTCCTTAGGTGTGGCTAAGCCATATAGCATAAACACACCTCACTTTTGTCTGTTTTTCATTTATCCCTAAGAAAAACACTGCCAGGTTATATTTAGCATTCTGAACCAGTCATGAGAAGAGGCACTGGACAGGGCTTGTGGTTTCTTTAAGCTGTTGATTTTACCATCTTGGATAATTCATTAATTCTCTGTGTACTGAATTATTTGGGTTTGCTCTTCTTTAGAGGTCAGTAGAACTCCTTGCTTAATTTTCTTTCTTGGAGCAAAAAGAACTTAATTATCTGTAGTTGAGATGGAGTTTCTTGAAATGGAGATCAACAACTACTAAACAAACAGGCCAAAAAAGAACGAATCTAGGGGAAAGGGTTGAAATAGTGAGATACATCATGAAATGTGATT
Source organism: Cinnycerthia olivascens (assembly GCA_035048155.1). Classification (NCBI taxonomy): domain Eukaryota; kingdom Metazoa; phylum Chordata; class Aves; order Passeriformes; family Certhiidae; genus Cinnycerthia; species Cinnycerthia olivascens. The sequence continues at coordinate 21,950,700 of JAWWMU010000005.1, forward strand.
AATGATACCAAGGGAAACATAAAATAACATGTTTCCCTGGAAATGGGCTGTAAGTGCACAATGTCTGCACAATATTGTACATCTGCAGTTCTCTGTCCTACCACCTAATATCCAAATTGTCTGCCAGTATAAACACAGCTGCTAAATGTCTTCTACAACTGCAAAAATAATGAATCTCCACTTTTTTTCCCAGCTATTGAAGTATATTTTTGCAGAGACAAATGCAATGTTTACCCTTGTTCAACAGGAGAAAGTGCCCATGCCCAACGTGTATGTCTTATTAACACACGTTGAGAGTCAAATATCAGAGATCAAAGAAATGGGATGGGGTTTTCTAGAATCCTTAGATGAGCTGAGATTTAATGTTTTTGGCATGAACAGTTTCTCATCTGGTTTCCACACAGACACATGCCTACCCATCAGTGTAAAATCACCATTTCAGTTGGTTTTGACCATCAATACAACAGAATCTGGCAGGATTGTGAAGGAAGGATGAGAAATCTTCTTTTTGTAAACTCTGCTTTCCACATTGTGGATTGGCCTGCAGACTCTGAGCTGTGCTCAGCTTCTCCCCAGCCTGGAGACACAGGTCTGCAGCAGCCAGGGCTGTGGGAGACTCCAAGTAACAATTTTCCTGTTATAATACTACCCTGGGCTGCAAGAAGTAATTTAAGATAATTTACTAGGTTGCATTTACTGAAACAACTTCTTTTCAAAAAATATAACTAAGGAAAACCCAAGGAAAGTGGAAAATGACAGTCAGGATTTTCAAACACTGTACTCTGCTTGGAATTTGCTTAGATGAAGAGAGGATAAATGGGGAAAAAAAAATAAGAGAAAAAAGAGAGAAATAAGGCTCCATAAACCTAGGAAGGTACCAATCCATTTATACACTTCCTGGAATGCTTAGAACATTTATTCTTACTGGCATGAGAAATCACTTTTGCTGTGCAAAAGGTTCACACATGAACTGAAGCCAAAAGTTTTTTCATGGCAGTGTGGGAAGAAAAAAGCATGACTGTACAGTTTTGGTGAACTACAGACAGAAACTGGTCTGTAGGCCTGCCTGGTAAAACTTTCTGAATTTCTGAAAACACTGTCACTCCCTCAGCCTCCTTCAAATCATAGGCTTGAAATTTTCCTCTTCTGTTAAAAGAACAGAAAACTGGCACCGAATCATGATTAGGCAAGTAAGCAAAGTACTACTGCTACTCTTGATTAGCTAAAAACTATGAACACACTTGTTTTTTTCCAATTTATCTTATTTTTTTATCCACTTTATTCCATTTTTATCTTATTCATCTGTTAAAACCATCAGTTGGCATTCTGTGGGGCAAGGAATCTGCTTTTCTCTAGGATTGTACATGAACTAGCTTCAGTCCCTGGCTGCAACAGAAATGCCAAGGACATTAACCAAATGTGTAGGCTATACCTGTGAGAAAGCAAGACAGATCATAAATTTTAATAAAATTAGAGAAAAAAAATTACATAAGCAATCATTAAAGACAAATTAGGAAGATTCAGTTGGTCAAACCATCATGATAAGGACTAGAATAAAACTTTAGTCCTTTGTTGGAAGTTCCAGTTGTCTTTCTCTATTTAAATAATTTCTTTTCAATAATTTCTCTATTTAATTTAATTTCTTTTAAATAATTTCTTCCAGATATTTGAGATTTAATTGCAGACGTTCCCAATCTAGTACTCTTCCAGGCAGAACACAGATTTTGGATATTACTTTGCCAATGTGGAGTTGTGCTTGTCAGAGCTCGAAGCTGTGGTGTGGATCAGACTGTTATGCTGGGGAGAGGGGAGCCCCGAGACCTTTACAAATAATCTTTACAGCAGGTGAGTTGCATCTGGATCTTGGATTTCTCTCTTTGACCATTAGAAGAAAACAAACTGAGGTGCAAATCCAGACTTTCTGCCAGACTGCAGTGCACAGTTGGATCTACAAACCCAGCCCTCCAAGCTAGCTAGATATGAGTTTGGACTCCAAGGCTCTATATTTCTGTTTAATACTCTCACACTTTAAGTAAAGGCTAGAGCTGGAACAAACAGTTGCTCCAGCTGAGTTTTGTGCCTGCCTGCTGCTCCCACCCTGTGGGCTGGCCCCAGCACAAAGCCCTGCTCCCCATGGCTTGGGATGCTGCTCACGGGGTGGGAGGAGGTCCCAGTGCAAGGTACAGCTGCTGCTTGTGCTGCAGAAAAAGCTGTGCATTTATTCTATAAATGCAGTTATTCGGGCAGAAATCACAACAGGAGTTTGACTGCAGCAGTAATTTGGGAAGAGGTGGGCACAAAATACAATGAGAACAGATGTGCTGAAGACTCTGTCTGATATTGTGCCCCAAAAGAAGGCAAGAGAGCACAGGGGATAAACAATGCAGGGCTGAGAGTCCTCCTTGGGTGTTCTCCCTGGAAGAGCAACAACTGAGAAATGGTCAAGTACTAATAAAGAAATATAATTGTGCTCTCATGGGTTTTACACAAGAGGCATCCATATCACATCATGAAAGAAGTGGGGAGGATTGTCAGCCTCATTCATATTTCCCTTATTCACTCTGCTTTTAAAAAACTCATTATGAATCTGCTAAAACACATGGCATTTCACAAAAATAGACAAATATGACTGCGAACTCTCCAGGTAACAAAGAATGCTTGGATAAGGATGCTGGTCACTGGGAAGGCACCACTTACTATGAAAAGCCCTTGGATGATGCAGAGCTTGCCAAATACAATGGAAAAAATTCAGTGGGCTGATCATTACAAGAGATCAGTGAGTGCAATTCCTGCCACTTCAATGTGAGTTGCTCACAGGTTCTGTCCTGTCATGGTTGGTCCTGAGGGATTCTAAAGAACTGTGAACACTAAACCAAACCCTAGATCTAACTCTATATCCCCTGCAAGGCTACAGGACAAAACCAAACCAAAATAAAATAGGAGAAGCAATTTTCAAGAAAACTGTCCTCTCTTCCTGCCTTAGCAACATCATTCATGTTGCCAACAAAACAAATCCAAGTGATCAGCACAAGCACACACCTCTCAGGAAGTCTGCCCTCGCTGCTGGCTTCAAACACTCGCTTGGATTTTACAGTGCTGAAGTTATTCCTGCATCAGATCATGGAATTACAGCGAGGCACCACCCTGTCTGTGGCTGCAGGCTGCACAGACAGAGCCCTGAGCAGATTGCTGGGTGCTTCTCTGCTGAAGGGAGGCTGCGAGGGGGCTCCAGCTGCCCTGTGCCTCCCCACCCCTTGCCAGGGATTTTCTCTCCTGCCTGGCAGTGCCCTGCAAAGCCCAGGGCAGGCAGGACGTGCCAGGGATGTGCACGCAGCTCCTTCCTCTCCAGCCATCCTCACTGCAACCTGTCATCCTCACCGTGTAGCCACACAGCGTTTGAAAGAACAAAACTGCGGGTAGGATACCTTTCACAATAATAAATAGCAATAGCAGTGCTTTTGTGAATTTAGGTCAATGCATCACCCTTAGAGCGCATTATAAATTCATCATAATCACAGCCTGAAGAAAATTTTATTCCCTGGCACCAGCTGCTTTTAGCCATGCCACAGATCTTTAGCAGAATTTAAACTCCAGATTAAGTATTGATTGAGTTTAAATAAATTATAATATGTTATAATGAGAAAGCTAGACTCTGACTGGTATAGATGTTTTCCCTTTTTACCTCCTTTCTCACCTCAAATATTAACAAATTTATTCACTGCACTTTAACTGCACTGAACAACCAATCCACAAATGTAGAATACTGAAGTATTAACTTAAGCAGCACCTTCACGTACTTGACACAGGAATGAATAGAAATTATAAACTAGTACAGAATAAACATATCAACTTAAAGGATTATGTGAATAGGAATAAATTCCTGAAGAATTAGCTGCAGGGGAAAGTAAATGCAAAACTGCAGCTTATATTAACATTTGATTATATTTCAGATGCTTTGTTCCTTTTTTAAGGAAAATAAAATATCTCTGTAGTGGTGGCTACCACCAAAGTGCAATACAAGGATCCTCTCCTGTGCCACATTCAGCAGCATCAGCTGCTTGCACACCCAGCACATTATTTCTGGACAGCTAACAGATGAGCCTATCATTTTAAACTATATTTAATAGAGAATGAAAACTTGCATGAGCAGGTATTCAAAATGTAACTGGGATACAGTTACCATAGCCAACAGAGAAGCACAACAAGCCCAAATTTTACAGAAAAGGAAACAACAACTATCTTCTGTACTGCTAAAAGAGGACAAGAGGACACATAAGGACATATAGTTTTGTGTTTGACCTATTTTGGTTGATTTAATTTTCAGATTTTGTAAGGCAAGCTCCAGTGAGTTCCTGAGGAAAAAATTCTAACTGGCATTTTACTGTGAGTCAAACCTCACACAAAAAGTGCTTTGTGAATCCAGATAACATTAGAAGCTGTCTAGCTGCACGTACCAAAGTACCAGTTTGGACAAAAAAACCCAGAGCTGTAATGGAATGGACTTGCACTAGCACTTCTGAACCACTCAATTTGAGATATTTATGTGTTTTGCGGTGAGTGACAATTAAGTCTGTCACTTGGAAACTTCAGTAGAAAACAATTGTCATAATTATACTGATGAAGAAGCTGAGGTTTAGAGAGGTTGAACGACCTTCATAAGATCTTACAGCAAACAGGATGCCAGTGCATGGTCAGAAATGCCAGGCAGCATTCTGGAACTCCAGCAGGGGCACCAACTCCCATTTCCACAGAGCCTATCTGCTGTGTTTGACTAACATTTCACCAGCTTTGTGAGCAATAGAAGTCATGTCTCCATTTAGAGGTGTCCCGTTTCCTGGTGCTGTTCTCACCAAGCTGATGGCAGGAACAGCAATTCTTTTAATGAAAGTGCAGACAAGACAGTTTGGGCTATGACAGCAATCCAGATAAAGTCCACTTGAGATGGAATGAGTGCCTGAAATTGCACACAGCACCACATTGCATATAGACATAGAGTGATAAAACTGAATCTAGTAAACATGGTCAGCAATCATCCATTTTAAGAGACAACCCTAGAACTTTACCAGCAGTATTATCCTCAGAATATAGCAGGGTTATGATAATCTTTTCTCTCCTAAGTTCTTTACTGTGAATAGACATAGCAAGCTTTGAGTCTGACTGTTCTTTTCTAGTTACCACTGAACAGCTGTGTTATTTATTGCTTTCTTTCCATTCTCTGCTAAGAATGATGCAATTGCTTTTTTTTTTTCCTGAAAAATATAAGTAATGGAGGATTTCTCCAAGTCTCTTTTTTTTCAGTTAGACCTTACACTGCAGTTAGAATAACCCAGCCCTTCTTTGAGGCATTAATAAAAGCAGGAGGCAGAGGAATTAGATTTTGCAGTGCTGTACATTTTTACCTGCCTACACCAAGTTAGCTTCCACTGGAATCTCCTTGG
>JAWWMU010000005.1:22005828-22037585 GCA_035048155.1 Cinnycerthia olivascens
TCAGTAATTGGTAGAAAAGTGGAAATAATGCACGTTCTTGGTGCTAATTGGGTGAATTATCTTTAAGAGAACCTTGACTCTGTGTGTTTGAGGTTCTTTTTAGGTTTTAGAGACTGTTCTAGACTTTTGGCTTTAGGCAGTTAGAGACTTTTTAGGCTTTTAGACTTTTTAGGTTCCTTTTAGGCTTTTCCAGGTTCACACTAGGCTGGTGTAAAGCCTGGTGTGCAGAAGTTGTAGATAAGGAAAGAATGAACAACCAGAGAAAGAGACCAACCGTGAGCCCAGTTCATTTTTTCACTTAATGAGGACTTTAAAAGACTCATTTAAAAGACTCTCCCTTATCAGGGGAGAGACCTGCAGGAGTCACAGAACTCCTACAGATGGTGCCCTGTGTGTGGTAGTTATGGAACTTTTGCACTTAAACTCTGCCTGAAGAGCCATTCAGAAAAAATTTCTTAAAGAATGGACTAAGAGTGGAGATGGTGACACAGAGAGAGGAAATCCAGGGTAACTGCATCCACCTTGATGCTCTGAATATAGATTAGAAGTTGAGATTTAGAAATAAAACATAATGATATTTCCACAGCCAAAAGTACTATGCCAGAGGAGTTTTAAAAAAAAATCCAAAATCATAGATACTACTACTGCTAAATAAATAGGCTTCTTGTGGTATTTTCTGAAGTTTATTTACTTCAGTAAAAATAATGCCTGTCTAATCCTGTACAATATTTTTTGGTGTCAAATCATTATGTTTTTAGGCTTTACCAAGTGCTAGCTGAATTAGTTATAAATCACACACATATATCTAACTCTGGTTCATATTTATCTGGGTAATACATTTATTTTTCTACTGTCTGGGTATTAACACATACAGTTGGATCAAATAATAGCTTTCAAAATACTTCAGTGCATCAGCACTTCCACAAAATTGGCACTTCATGCCTATTTTCACACTTGGAAAAAGACTAGAAATGTCACTTGACCATCTGAAATGTTACATCAGTAAACTTCTGTAAATAAACGAATAAATGAAGCTGTGTTATGGCCAAATGGGAAGAGTCCTGCCCACAGAAGGGTGACATAATTAAATCTGCTCCAAAGCACATTCTGTGTTGGATGCTTCTATCCCAGCCTTAGGAGACAAGTCAGACACTTTCAGAAAGGACTGTTGGGTTTCTTAAGTTCTTGAGGAGCCCTGAAATTACCTATGGAAGGGTTACTTCCTTCCATGATATTTTTTTACTATTTGTCTTACATGCAGATTGCTGACAAATACAGGGACAACAGCCTGATTAGGTGACTGCATTGTTTTTACCATCATAGCTATTTTAACAGCATTTTAAATGAATTATTTTATTTTTAAGGGTAAATAATACTATTCAAGTGTTCAAATTTCTAGATTCATAGGTTGTGCTTTACAAAGATTCACTTGCAGTAATACAAGTTGAGGCAGAGGTAGGTGCACTAATTTTTTAAGGCAAATCTTTGCCCAAGTTTAATACTAATGGGATTAATTTTTTGTTCCACTCTTATGTTTCATACCAATTTCCTCTTGTGATTGCAATTTGTTTTTATTTTGGGATTATAGTAACTGACAGCTTATTCATGAATTAGGTCCTACATACTGTTTGCGACAGCTGTAGACTTGAATCATCCCCTGTGTGAGCAAAACACAAATTTCATAGACGTGCATCAAACTGTGTTCAGCCAAAATGTGAGATGACTGTTAAAACCACAGCCCCCAAGCCTTCAGCGAATGTACAGCCTGTCATGTGAAATTCGATGTGGATCTCAATGTGTGGTGTTCTATTGAGCTACTGTACTTGATTCAGAGCTAGATTTAAGTGTTAGAGAATAAAATTATAATCACAAGGCTTAAAGGGGGAAAGAAAGGAAGCAAGAATAAAGCAATTTATCAACAGAGTGGTACTGAAGAACCTTTCCATACAAAGATAATGTCTTTTTTTTGTTGTTGTTGTAAAAGTCTATGACCACATTTATTTCTGATATTATTTAACTGATCTCATTTTTGCAGCTCCTACAGTCTTAAGTGACACTGCTAGCATCTGCAACCTTTGGAAAAAAATAGCATCTTGGTTCAAACATGAAAAAAATAGGCTTGGACAGGAAAGAAAAAAAAATAACATTATTTTAGCCATGGTGGACAAAAATTCCCAGCAATCAAAAAGTTTACTGTAAAGCAAATTGGAAAAGTGCTCATGCACAAAAAACCCAAGTCAATTTTTTGAAAAAGCTTGGGGGCTTCCAGAATATCACTTGAACCTGAGATACAGTGTAAAAATTTAGGGTATAATATAAATTTCCATTGCTTTATGGCTATATTAAAGCTCACAAAACCTTTATAAAAGTTTACTGAGGCTGAAAAAGCATCATCACTTTTATATCAAAGCTTCTTCATTCCTTCCAATAAAGGAGAAGTTAAGTGCTTTAATACCACCCCCAGCAAACAGACATTTTCTCTAAACCAGCCACTGCTGTTAGGAGCTGCAGAGAACTATTTGCTGCTTAGTTTTCCAATATTCTCAGCTTTCACAGCTCTGATTCATTTACTCAGAGCTGCTATAATTTAAGATCTGGATTTCCCCTCTAAGAGTGTGGGGAAAGGACAATTGAAAACCTGACAAAAATTTGAGTATATTTCAGAGTGTTTGGTATTTGCATTAAATTTTTAGAGATGAAAACCCATACTATCATTTACATTACACTTACAGTTGCCAAATACACTAATGATTCTGCAGAATTATTTTCAGCCCAGCGAGGTGGGGAGATGTGGGGATCCCTGGCAGCATAGCAAAGCGACCAGGCACGAAGAACGAGGGTAAGTGAAAGCAAACAAAAGAAAAAGGCAGAAGGAGTTTGATGATGCAGGATGTAAATCCATTGGATTTCCAGGGTCCATGAAGTTGCACTCTGATGTTGGTGGAGAAGCTTGTTTGGGTAAGGCACACACTGATGGCACAGCCTCTGATTGGGAAATCCTTTAAAAGGCACTGAGCCCCACTGGGTTGATGTTGGTTGTAGCTGTGCTCCAGAGTTATTTCCATCAAAACCCAAGAATCCTGTCTTTAGAACTGGAAAGCACTCACAGCCTATTTATTACACACCACTCAACTCCAGTTGTACAAACCCATTCCCTCTCGAATCTTAGCATTTGGCCTTTATGTCTAGAATGGGTGGAGCTGAAACCCAAGGAGAGAGCTTCTCCCACTGGGAAAAGTCTGGATTCAGAGCTGACCTTCTGGGCTCAGAGAATTTGTGAGCTAGTGTGGAGAGGACATAGCACTACTGAAGACAAGGATCACAGCACTACTGTTCTTTTTCAGCACCACTGAAAGGCTAATTCTTTAAGATAGCGATAAAAACATTCCTGCCTGAATGTAAACCCCGTGAGTCACACAGCAATTCCTACGGGAAGCAACGAGGATTAAGGCCTGGGAACTGCCACACTGAAAGCCAGGCCTGGAGGAACAGAGGAGCTGCTTTATCCAGCAGCTCCATCACCCTCTGCCAGACAGGGCACAAGGAATGCTCCCTCTGCCCCTGCCTGCAGGATGCTGAGCCCCCATCAGCCCAGGGAACAATGCCACTAAGTCTGGTTCAAAGTTTCCAGGCTGCCAAATGACATTCACTCTGAGTATGCACACAGAAACTCCCGTCTCTGCCTTTGCTTAGAAATACACCACCGTGGGGTTTATATAAGGTTGGGATTAAGAGAGTTGGATAAAACAGCAACACATCCATCAGAAACTGAAATTAAGCCTCTTTGAACGTCTTAAGCAGAAAGGAAGTGGGTCACTCAATTATCTATGCTTAAAAATTAGGCATTTAACTTATTTCAGCTTATATCAAACTCTTTAAGTCATTCATGGGAATTGACCGATCATTCAAGTTAAATATCTGAAGTAATGAGAACCAGGCATTCAGAGACAGACAGGTATCAAACACACACTGCTTCATAAACAGGTTTCTACCAGCAAAGAGGCATCAAACTTTTTAAGAGTAAATTCAAATTACCAGTGTTTTGGTGAGAAAGGCATAAAACCTGTCAGGCTGTGGTTTGCTCAGGCCTGTGCAGAGGGCCTGGCTGTGTTGCTCTGTCACAGCCTCATTGCCACAGGTTAAGGTAATAACAGAAATAGGAATGCAGAGTGTCAGGTATAAAAAGGTGCTCCAGTTCAGTGTTAATGCTACAAAGGTGCTACTAATAAAGGCTAATTACGTGATCTAATAATTTTTCTTAAAGTTCAGAGCAGCTTAGAAAGACCAAAGCCAGGCTAATACGTACTAGTTTCAATGAAGTAAAGTATCAATTAAAACAAGCCAATATTAATACATGCATGATTAACAATCATTTTCAAAACTGATTTGGTCAAGCATTATTTATTCCAAAACAGGCTCAAAACCCTCAAAAATATTCAAGAAGCAAAATACTTAATACTTAAATATCTCAAATTTGCAGTTAACATTCGTTTTTAGCTTTTTATTACACAAGTATTTTAGGAAGTGTTTAATGAGGAGACTGTCCTAATGATACAAGTGTTCTTGAATTCTGTTTTTTGTTTCATTCAACCATAACAGAAGGCAGCTGCTGATGTTAGATGTGGACTGGCTTTGACGTCCAGCAAAACATGGAAAATCCCCTTCCTACATCTCTTTCTAGTCCCAAACTTTACGGCCACAGTGACCCAAAATCCAGACAGCCTCACGAGTCTGACCTAACAGCTTGGTGGGGAGGGTTATGGAGCAGACAGAGAGCATTTTTCTAAAACCACACAGTTTGTGAGTACATCCTGCGAGGGGGGGGGGTGACAGAATGGTTCAATGGAACCTTTGTATTTATCTGGTATCCCCCCCCTTGCTTCAGCACTCCCACTGATTGCTGCAGGACCCAGCAGCTTTTCTTTCCATCGCCTCTCCTCCCCCAGCACTTTCCCCAGGGTGACACATTAGCTAACTCCTGGGGTATTTTTCTGAAGAAATGTTGCTGTAGCTAGGAATCGGAACAGAACCCTTTGGCTGATATAAAAACCCCTGGAATCTGTGTGATGCTTGGCTCAAGCACTCACAGATTGCCAGATTCCTGCCAGGGCTGCCTGGCAGGACAAGAAGGGACTCCCCTGCTCACACAGACCCAGCTCTGCACCCTGGGCACACCTGGAAATTTCCCTCAGCAGGTCCCTGTGACAGCAATAAAGCTGCTGAGCCTCCTGCCCCTTCTTCCTGTAATTGTGGCCACGGATCTTTTATCGTGGCTTTAAGCTCGTTACAGGGTATTAGAAGTGCTGTGCGGTGTCTGAGAGGAGGAGCAGATGATGTCCCCCGGGCCCTGGATTAACTGCTTGTTACACGACTGTCAGCCTGACAGCCCACTTGGTCCTTCTCCTGCTCGAGTTTTGAACTTGTAAATTGTGAACCCGCCCTATTTACAAGAAAAATATATGTTCTCAATTTTTGTGATGATTTTTTTCTTGTTCCTGGCTTATGTTTTCTCCTGGAAGTACCTTCTATAGATCCACTTTTTTCTCCTGCACAGCAGCTCTCTTCAGAAATAAGGCAGGAGCAAAATCAAGCTTAAAAAAATCAACCCTCAAACAACTCATTCTATTTAAACAGATGGCTTAAAAACAATTGTGAAAATGCCTTCTTATCCAATATGAAAGAACCTCTTAATAAGGAAGAGCTACATTTCCTAACATCACACATATAATTTGCAGAAGCACAGAATTTGAACATGGAATCCCATCACATAAATTATTCATTCACTGCCGAGGCAGTTCCCTGCAATTTAAGTTTTGAATAGTTGAAAACTTAAAAACGTTTGAAAGTTTGAAAAGTTTAGAAGGGTTTTCAATACTTGTAAATGGATGTGAGGAATCAAGCTTCCCCCAGCTTCTCAGCAAGATAAACCATATGGATATTAAAGCATGTTTATGTTTCTGTCTGGAACTGTTTCCTTTTGCTAAAATATCATCTTAACTCAGAATTACTAAGACTAACTTTTGTTGCTTTTCTCATAACAATATAAATGAAGTATTTGTAAGGGATAGGTTTATGCTGACTTCTAAAATGTAGTTTGGACATAGAATCTGAATACAGGTGATGGAATAAAATACTGACTGGAATGCAGACTCCTATTTGTGATAAGAAGACACATCATCAAAGGACCTGACGTGCAGTTTCCTGTTTGGTTCCTTTCAGAGAACAAAGAGATTGACAAACATATAATACATGTAAGCTTGTGTATAAATAATAACACAAGCTTAGCCATCCATCATTAAATGCTTTCAAGTCACATGACAATACAATGGCAAAAAAATTAAGTTCGCACATTTAATAACCAGTCAAAAGAAATTATTCTGATCTTTCCTTGCTATCCACTCCCTTTGTACACAAATCCATAAATTTTGATCCATCTTTAGAACTGAAAAACCCACTTGCTAAGTAAAATTAGCACTGAAACTTTTCCTCCACTCAATTTGTGCAGGATGGTACCAGGGGCTTATTCATTTCCTTTTCCAGCTCTTTCCACGTAGAGTATCAGCACAGAGACTCTATGTTCAATATTAATTATGCAGCAGAATTTAATGGTCTTCCCAGACTTGTTACGTGCCTGCTGTAATAAAAGAGAATTTGATGTTTGCAGTCTTGTGAAGACTAAAGAAAGCTGCAGGTTAGATCAAACAGGAGGTTTCGTTTAGATAACCTCTGTCATTACTTCCCAACACCAGTGAGCATGCTCAAATACATCCAATAAATTCCCCAGAATTCTCACGAGAGTAAAGAGGAGTTTCCATGCAAATGTGACGGTTCAAGCACATGAAGGATGTTTGATTCCTTTTGGAAAAAACAGCAAGTCTCCTTTCTGGATTTTCCCTTACAGACTATTTATAGTTGAAATGTACTTTCCATATTCACTTCTTTAAAAGCAGAGGTTCTAGCAAAAAGGAAACAACACACTGGGGAGAGGCACTGTGCTACAAAATGAGTTTTCAGCTGAGACTTCATTTACCATACTGAACTAGTTTCACACAGTTAGACAACCTTATGACCAAAGAAGACAAAAGAAAATCCCTTGTGGGTATGTAGCACTGATCAAGGGAGCTTCTTTTGCCAGGAAAGACAGTTTCAGCGTGGCAGTTAGGGGCTTTCTGACTAGAAAGAAAATTGTGTTGGACAAACAATTCTGCTAGAATTGCATACACCGCATTGTTATGACAGGGAATTAATTTATTTTGTACTATACTCCAGTGCAGCCCTACATAACAAAAGAATATATTATGGGATAGACTTATATTTTAGTACTGAAAGGAAATGACATCTTTACATGAAATGCTTTTCATTTATCCCACTTTGATAAACTAATGCTATAAATCATCCTTTTATTTTAAAAAAAATCTTTCAGTCCTTTGTCTTAAAATGCTGGATTAAAATAGATCCAGACACAAAGACCCACAAAAATCTAAGTGATCCCAAGCTTTGTGACAGGATCCTCCTTTACAGCATTCCCATGGTAGAAGACAGACACATGTTCAGGGTTTATCATTTCATGCTGCTTCAACCTTCACTGCAAATTTTAGTAAATGCTCAGTTAAGTTACTAAAGCTTTTTTTGGGGGGATGGGACATACAGGCACACACTTGACATGACCAACAGGGGAAACTTTTCTTTCTAATATTAATAGAAACACCGTCTGCATCACAAAATAAACCTGTAAAAGAGAATATAGGCATTTTCTTGTAGGTCCCATATTGTTTCTGTAGCTATACCACAACAATTCTCTCTGTATTTCTCTCATCACAGCATATTACCATGCTGATCCTAGCTCTTGGAAAAAGGGAAATGCAGAACACATATGTGAAATAAAAGAAAAACCCATATGTTTTAGATTAAGCCAATCTCAAGATGTGAAATCCCAGAGCTGCTCCACAGAAGAGTGAAATGGGCATTAGCACCATGTGAGAACTATTCAGTTCAGGACTAGACTGTGAATTGTAACGTGTTTGTTCTAATAACGTGTCCTCGTTTGGTTCCATCTCACTTCTGAGCCTGTCTCACCAAGGTTTGTTCAGCCCCAGGAAGAATTGCAGCTCCTTTTCTGGCAGCCTGCTGCTCCCCCGTTTCATCCCGTGCCGAGTGAGATCACGGCTCTCATCTCTTGAGAGCCAAGCAGGGAGCTACTCAGTCCCTCGACCTCAAAAATTTATTGGGCTACAGAAATTGTTTCTATAGACACCTTCGGTTTGGGCATTCAATTAGGATGTGGAAGATTTAAACATTTGACTGTTCCGTAGGAAAAAAAATTGTTATAAATTTACTTTGTGGTATGTATCTGCTCCTTTACTGCAGCTGAAGAATGAAACATAGGAGATTTTCATACCTATTCTTACCCTATGTCTATCTACCCACAGAACATAAAAATATTCATACCTTTTATTGAAATTCTCATGACAGTTTTTTATATTTTTGGTACAGACTTTAAACTGGCTAGATCACCATATTCCTTATAAGCACTTATGTACCACCACTCCCTCAGCCCAGTTTTGAGTGGAATATAAGTAATAATTTTCATAAAATATTTGTGAAACCATACATATGTATCTCCTGAGAAAGTATGTTGAAATAATTAATAGACATTCTTAATTAGAATGACCTAATATGAAATAAATATCATGAAGCAATTCTCTATTCTAGTCAGGACAGAAAAGGAAATAATAGCACTACATAAAGTCTAAGGTCTAGTTGAGTATGGCTAGTGAAAAAGCAGGAATTGCCAGGTTTATGGCATTTTTTTGATGTTCCATAATTAGTTGTTGTTACATGCCAAAAACAAATGGACCTTTCACTAGCAATCAAAAATAAAGGATGATTAAGAGAAGCAGGTCACTCATTTTCGGATCAAAATTCAGACTTTCACTTGTGTTACCACATGTCAGGTTATGAACCCAACTCCCTGTGTCTGCTGGGCTCCTCTATTCCCCTTCTCCTTCGTTCCACCATAACTCAACAAAGCAAAAACTTCCCCACCACAAGTTCATGTTCAAGCAACCGAGAGCAGTGGTCAGGGTAATGTTTAGTTAAAATACACCTCATTTAGAACGGTTTAATTTGGAAAGGACTTCAGAAGATCATCTGGTCCAACTTCCTGCTCAAAACTGCATTTTGCTATTCTTGGTTTAAATACAGATACCAATGACATTTTTACAGATTTTTCCCGTCCTGTGTTTGATAACTGTGTTCACCTCCTCCCCACTGTAAGGATCAGAAATCACAGAATGGCTCGAGTTAAAGGGACCAGGGGGTTTCTCCAGTCCAAATTCCCTGCTTAAGCAGGAGTACTCTGGTGACTGACAGCAAAAAATCTCAAGCCAGCACCTGTGTAATTCTGATTTTTATACAGAATTCACTCTATTTCCTAAAACACGTCAGCTAAAAGACAACCATCCATAGGTCTTAGACACACAAAAGCACATCCATTAGCTAAAGCTTTACTAAAACCATGTCTAGGTTATGTGATTTCCACAAAAATCAAACTCTTTTTGTGCCAATCACAAAAATCAATAGAAACTTTAAAGATATTATTTTTTCCAGTAACACTTTGTCACAAGTTTATTAGAATTATTAGTTGAAGCCAGCACTTTTCAGTCACTCAACAACTCTCCAACTGCTCCATCAGTGGGTAGTGTGAGGAACAGCTTGTACTGTGTTCAGAGGGGTTTGTGTAAAGAGGAAATATTGGTAAAATTGGCTTCAGCCCTGTGTTCTTATCTTCTAGCTCAGAGCTGGCTCAGTGCTTGGTCAGTGCTTTACAACTTTATTACTCCACAGTATTTATATAGCATTAAAATACATTAAAATATTCCAAATTTCACCATTTGTACTGGAAAAATTCAGAATTTTAGCTATGTATTTTTAAATAGATCGAAATGTCAGCAGGGAACAACCACAAAACAAATATAACTGCACAGTTTATGAGCAGTTTGCAAATAATGCAAGAAAACACTCAATCCTGCCCATTCAGTGAAATTAAGGAATAATAAATACACGAGCAAAACCAAGAGCATTTTCCAAAGAAGGCCCAGTGAAGTTTTATGTTTGGTATTGTGGGGTTTTCTGTTTTGTTTCACAAGTAATTAACCAGTCCTTTATGGTATCTATGAGATTTTAACTAATGTGTGTCAGCAGCTGAAAATGAAGAGTCTGTCTGACAGCCCAGCTACCCAGGCTTTGAGATTTAAATATGACCCACATAGAACTGAAAAAGAAATAAAATCAAAAAAGGCTTCAGCTACTAAAGTGTTGTCATTGTTGTTTTAAATGACAATTTAGTGGGATGGAATTCAAGACACTTCATTATCACATTAGTTAGCCAGATGGTTTATTTGAAATCTCAGCAGACAAGTATCTGAATTTTGCTTTAAGTTAGGCCCAACGAGTTAGCAAAGGACAGCAAGAGTGTGCAACTCTCTTTTGCTTGCTTTGACAACTCAAATTTTGTCTGCCTACCTCCCTGAGCAATGTTTCAAAGGGAATTTACAGAAAAAGTGGCAGCCAAAGGAATATGAGTGCTCCCCAACCCTTCAGATATCTGTGGTCACTTAATCTTGTTACGCCTCTGACATTAAATTTCCACCAGTTTTTCAAAGAAAGGGATTTGAAAGCAAACTTCTGTTAAAACAGAGACTTTCCTATAAACCAGGAAAAAACTGGTTTAAATATTATACACCATCTCTTTTTTCTCCCCTAAATGTTTTGGCAACAAGTAGGATTCCTCGTTGGATGGGTTTATGGATGGTGGGGAGGAGAGGAGTCGTGCATCAACAATCCCGGAGGAAGAGCTGGTGGGATGGCTTGGCTGAGCTGTGCTGTTTCAGCTCTCGAGCAGCTCCCTCAAATGGTCTCAGCTCTTTCCCAGCAATTTCCACCAGTGCCTGCTCCAGACGTGAGAAGAATCCATCCATTTCATTTTCGAAACGTCAGAGCGTGCAATAACTGCCTTTGCCCAAACAGCTTCTCTTAATACAGAATGCTGAATTCTGTCTGGTAACTGCATCCTGAATGAGTTTGTCTTGGGGAACAAGTCATTATTCTTGGAAGATTTTCAGCAGTTTTTTGGCTCTCACGGGCTGCCTGAGCTATGGACAGACACCATCTGCTCGTGTAAGAATACACATCTCTGGTGTGTTGTGTATGAAGTACACAGAGCAGCGTCACCTCCCATCCCACCCAATGTGGAAGGGACAAAAGCCTTGGGAGTAACTTTCTTTTGGGGCTTGAGTTAGAAGAGTTAAAATGGCAATGACACAGAATTTCATTGCCTTTAAAATATTTCTCAGCTGCCTCTTTGAGAACTGAATTAGCACCTGATGTATCCACCAAGGTGCAGAGCTCGGCAGGGCTCTCTTCTCCAAAGTTTCAGTACGGGTTCAGAATGCAGGAACAGATTGCCTGGAAAATGAGGATATTTGACAAAGATATTTGACACACAGGCCTCTGAAAGGTGGCCTTTCCAAGCAGAGAACTACCACAATCTTCCTTTCCTCACTGGAGATGTGAGGAACAGAAATATGAAATGGCTTGTTCAAAATGACTTTGGTATCTCTGGCAGAGAGGAGAGTCATGTCTTGCATCCCATATTTCAGACCACATACCTTTTGGATATGTGCCCAGGGAAGTTAAATCCCTTGTTTTATGTATTGCTCTGATGTAGCAATTGGTGAAACTTAAAACAAAACATAACAACCAACCTCAAAAATCCAAATCCCAATGATTTTCAATGAGACCAAAAGTTTCTAGCAATGAAACACAAGTACTTTGAGGTGTTGCCCAAGAGGATCAGCACATGGAAATATTAACACAAGCAAAACATTAACTAGGATTTCCAGTAAAGACAGCCCAGTTGATTTGGTTTTGGGTATCAAATAGCAACATCTGCACTATGGTAGGTATATACTAGCCCCATTACTTCTCTCCTTCACATAAAAAACAGATTGTCAGCATGAGAGAGAGTATTTCTGGGTCATGACACTAAAGTCAAGCTAATGCATACCAAATGCATTATCATCTATGTATTTTTATAGTTCTGGGGTTTTTCTGCACTGTAGAAAAGTTGCTTTTTCAAAGATTATTCTTGCAGAAGCTAAATATCATAAAGAACTGCAGACTGTTCAGTGTTCTACCTTATCCTGGGTCCTTCCCTTCAGCTGGCACACGTGTGATTACATTTATCTAGTCATGACAAAGCTTTTTGGATCTCTAGTGCCATTCAGGAGCCTTTTTCTAAACAATTGGACCATGGTCTCCCCCTTCTAAAGAATGATGCCAAAACAGCATCATTCAAAACCCACATGTGCCTCATTTCATATGATTTTTGGTAGGAATGACCAAAGTCATCTGCAGTAGAAGGACAGATTATTTTGCAAACAAAATTGCCTGTAAATTCCTGTTTGTTACTGCCTGGAAATCCTGAATACCAAAGATGATCAAAATAATCCTGTTAATAATCCATCATTAGCTTTCTCTTTCTCAGTGAGGCCCCCCCAACTTCTCACTGCAGCACAGTTTGCCAGTTTCTGCCTCTCAATATGTGTCAACTATCACAGCTCTACCTTTTTCTTCATCCTTTAGCATTGAAATTATACAGATTGCTCCTAGATAAAATGTATACCCCTCAAATTAGAAAAGTTTAGCAATGCAGGATGCCACAAGCAGCTCAAACCCAACTATTATAAATTAACTTACAGAAATACGTAGCACATAGAGAAACATGAGCTTTGTACCACAGGGGGAGCATGAAAAAAATGCTTGAATATTTGAGACTGCTACAGGCTTAGTTAGTTTCTGAAGAATATTTTTTGGGACATGTTTTTGCTTCAGAAAAACATTCCACCCCAAGTGCAGCTGGGTTTTTCTGTCACTGAGGAGGAGAAGCCCCGTGTGCTTGAGAGAGCCAGGTTTGGGTGTCTCTGAGAGCAACAGGGCAGAGCTGCTGCTTGAATTTTGGGTGGGGACAGGCTGCTTTCCACAGAAAAAGTCAGTCTAAGGTGTTGCAAAAAAACCCCCTAAATTCTGCAAAATTACAATGGCAGATACACAAGATAGACTTGACATCACAGATGAACACACTTTCAGTACACGAGACAGAATTTACTATTTGCTTCAAAATATGCAGATTAAAAAAAAAAAAATAGTGACCACTCTTGCCTTGGAAAGGACAGCAGCAGAGATGAAATTACTAAATGTTGCTTCAAAATATGCCGATTAAAAAAAATAAATAAATAGTGACCACCCTTGAAAGGACAGAAGCAGAGATGAAATATCTTGCCCGTGGTGATGCAACAGGTCAGTAACAGAAGTGGGATTATAAAATGTGCCATGGGTGGAGTGAATCATGTACTACCCTTATAAACTATAATATTGCTTCCCTTAAATCTCACTTGAAAGAGAAATATTGGCTTAAAGCGCATGCTGGTCTGCTTTGTCTCCAAATACATACTTCAAAGAAAAGTTGCAAATATTTATTCCGAGGGTGCTAGTGGGCAATCCTTAGAAGTGGAATAGCTACCAACAGTATGTCATGGGAAATAAGTGATGGAGTCACTCAATGACAGAACACTGGACGTTTATATGGGAAAAATGGTCTCGTTTTTGAGGCAATCTCAGGGAAGTGGGGGAAGAAAGGGCAACACTGAGCTGTCAGCTCACAGCTCCTGCAGAACACTGCAAGTTATCTGACTCCAAGTCACAGGGAGATTTTGCCCAGTCCTTAATGCAAAATAGCTGAAAGAATAAAGAAATTGTATCATGGGAGGGAGAGAAGGGGGGGGGAGTTAATTGCACTCAGAAATGTTTTTAAATATAATTTTTCAGACGTTTCATTAGCTGCTGTTTTTTGGCAAGCAGGTTTGTAATAAATTATGGAGTCATAATCTGTTTCAAAAATCCGACATTCACTATTTTCTGTCATAGTTTGTTTTTCATTGCAAAGTTTGAAGGCCATCCTGTATAAATTTTACTACACATTTGCAATTTATTGTTTCCCTGCTGTTAAACCCATCTTTTCTGTGAAACTGCTGAGCCTTTGAGAGGGAGCTGCTAAGAGACTTCAGCTCATCAGTCCTTTTTCTGGAAGGGCTCTCTCAGCTAGGAAGGAGCTACAAGATCTGTGGCTTTCAAGTTCTGCTGTCTAAATGGTTCTTCTGCAACAGCTGGAGAAAATGCTTTCAAGAGTTTTGTGCTCCTTGCTGTGTGGTGATGCAGCTTTCCTCTAACGACTGTTTCCCATCAATACCCACAGACACCTACCTTCCAAACCACTGCTTTAACGGTCCCTCACCACTTCCACCTTTCCGGAAACAAAAAAAACAAACAAAAAAAAAAACCCAAAAAAACAAAAAGAAAGAAAAAAAACACACAAACCAGACCAAAAAAAAAAAAATACAACCAAAAAAACTCCAAAAAAACTCATCTGCGAGAAGGTTTACAAATACCTGCACACCAGGCTGCTGAAGGAGATAACATCTCAAAGAACTTAAAATTAGGTGCACGATTTTTGCTTAGAGAAAAAAAAACCCAAAACGGCCCTGAGCGTGTGAAGGCAGCAGATGTGACTAAAAAGTTCAGTATTTACCTTTAGCCATGCTAAGATTACAGTGATCTTTGCTGCAAACTTCACAGCAAGGAAAAAACAAGTGCTCATTTTCCATGCAGTATAAGATGAAAAGCTAATGCAGTCATATATAGTCAATTTTTCTGAATAATCCCATGTTCTTTGAATTACAAGAAAATTTAAAAAGTATTTCTCACAACCTGCAAAACACATGAAAGCTCTGGTTTTTCCAAGAGCCACTATCTGACTATTCTGAGAAATTTAATGTTTGTTTCATTTTCCAGAGGATTCTGGCAATCCACTGAATTGACAACTTAAACTCACACTGCATTAACAACGTATTTTAACCTTATTAGGGTAATTATTCACCTACAATTATTCAAAATTGCAATAAAATATTTAACTGGTGTTTCTTTAGATGGTAACAGAGTATCAGAAGAGCCCAGAAAATCAGTGTGTATTAATAGCAACATATAGTCTAAATTATTATAAATATTGTACACTCTCTCATCTGGTTTAGTTGTTTGTTAGAAAGAAAAGAACAAGGAGAGCTGCAGCAGAAGAGCCTGTACATGACACAGTCTGGTAACTGGGCATATAGACCATTATTCCATGGAATATTCCCAAACTTCATTTGGGGTAAAATATGATTACATGATCCAAAAATTCTAAACTGCCACCAGGTTTTAGATGCGACTCTAACGAAAATGCAAACACAGAATGCTAAAGGCTGCCCTGGAAAAAGAGAAGTGCTTTTATTTGAATCAAATCATGAAGATAGTGATGACAAAACGTCACAGAAACGCATTTATAAAATCAGTTAATCAAGAGCTAATTCTGAGAAAGAATATCATATAAAGCCATTACTGGTACCCTCTGGCCTCTCAAAGCCCAGGTTAACATCCCTGGGAGAATGTTAAGTAGATAACCTGCAAGGACTGAAGGTGAAAAGTGCTACAAAAGTATTTACTGAGTGTGAGGACACTGTCTGAAATCAAAGGGAAAACAAACATTAAAAGACCTATTTTAAAAACCTTTTTTTTTTTTTTTTCCCAGCTGAAAATAGAAGGCTGTTCACAACCACAGGATTCCACTCACTCAAATTAATCATCGAGTAGAGTGGATTAAATTTAGACTAAAAAAAAGAAAATAATTTTTTACCAGAAAGGTTAGCTCGGAGGAATTCATGAACGAAACAGCAAAATGAACGTTGGGGGTTCACAGAGCATCACCCAGGATCCTCCATCCCCAGAGCTCTGGCCCCAAAGCCCTGCCCAGGGCCTCAGCTGTGGTTTGGGGGGCAGCCAGGGGCAATCCCAGGGTTGGTGTCCGTGGCTCTGACCGGCTCTAGGAAAGGGCTCTCTCACCAGTTTGTGTTTATTTGCAGTCCTTGACTGTGGAATGTGCCACTGCACAAACACAACAGGCAGCACCTCCTCTCCCTCCAACAAAAGCCATTACAGCAGCATTAATAACACCAGGGTTGTGTTGCTGATTTTGCCAAGTGTGCTAATTCACACGTGGGCTTTTGTGTGAAACACATCCAAACTTTTGAAACCCTATATCTTAACCTGAGAATGAGATGCTGCAAAAATTGTGTGGCTAGAGCATGGATTCTAATGCATTAATTCAATTTTTTAGAGGTTGCCTATTAGAGGAGTACAGGAAAAATTAAAAAAAAAAAAAAAAAGAATTTGTAAAGAATTTAACAACATCAAAAGTTAGGTGAACTGTTAAAATCTAAGTGGAAATCTGCAGTTAATTCCAATATTAGAAAGCTTTTTGTGGGGTAGGAATAAGAACAATTTGATTACTATTGCAGTTCAGAAAGATGTTTTGGATGCAGATTTGGGAAGGTCAGTAAGAGACAAAAGACTGAAGAACTCGGTGTAGGAGGGAAAAAGGAACAGTATCCAGAACCACTCACAAAAAGATGCAACAAAGAAAATACGTAAGTAGGTGACTATTTTTATTTCCTCTACTTATTTAGGAGAGGATCTCAAAGGAAAATTTTGAAATCCCAGGTTTTTGTTTTTCAGTAGATTTTTTTATCAGGTAAAAATCAGAAGAGGATTAGCAGCAATGTTTTCCTAGAACTTAGTGAAAATAGCTTTACTTTTACTTCCAATACATAATTATAGGTTTCTTAGTTTCATGTCAAGGCTGTTCAGCTACTTAATGTTTGTGTTTAAACATCAGGCAAAGTTCATCCTATGGTTTATGTTTTCTTTTCACTTTTCTAATTCATCAAACATCTCTCTTTTTTTTATGCAAGAAATTCAAATGAGATAAACATTCAAATGTAGAACATGGACAAAATTTTTATATTGCAAAAAGTTGATTTTCTGCATTTCCTAGTCTTGAAAAAGCAGTTGCTTAATTTTTGCCAGTTTTATACTTTCACATCAACTAAAGCTATGGATATGACCTAAAGTCAATTCAAAATTTTAATTTAGACATGAAGAATCTACTTAAATGTTTTGGTTTAATTAGAAATTTTATTTCATAATCTTTTTCATTTAATGAGTACACTTACCAATTATAAAAGACTTTTTTAAAGACTATTTTTCTTGTAAAAAAATCTTAAAATCACCACATTTTAATTAAACTCTGCAGGCAAATAGCCTTGTTAAGAAGCAGCCATCCTATACATTTTAGTTTAATTTTTAAACAAATACTCATGCAAATCACTAAAATTAGAAATAGCTCATTGTTGGTAACTGTTCCAAAATCAGAAGTGAATACTTGCCCTTAGCAGACTGTAAGCATTTGATTATTTCTACGCATCCCTAAGAGCTTGTTTGGAAATGTCACATCCATAGATATCCATGTGTTTGTCAGTGGGAGCCCCAAACCCCAGATTTCCACTTTGCTTCTCCCCCTCCCTGTGCTCTGAAATGAAATCCCTGTGAGGCAGAGCTTCCCTCCTGCATCTCCAGACTTTGTGCAAACCCATTCCACAAAGTTAGGACAGAGAGTTTAGGTTTTGTAGCCAATGTTAGTATAAAAGAATTAAGATTATAAACCAAACTCTTCTCCTTTCTGGCTGACTCAGTTCGGGCCTCACTCGCTGCTCCCATGCACTGTGGGGAGTTCAAATTCAGAATTTATCACTGCTTTTACGCCATCAGCTGATAATATTCCAAACCAATGGAGTTTTATTTCATCCACTTCAGGGGAGCTTAAAGTCTTAACTTGTGGGTTTTTTGGTCTTGAGCTGGGAAAGCAGGGTGAAAACTGAATTTTGCTGTTCACACACTTCCTTTTGCAGAGGTGACGGGGCATTAGCAGAGACAGAGACACAGATATTTTTTGAATGTAAAAAATTAACATACATAATCCAAGGAGACAACACATTAACTTAGATAGAATCCATTCACACATAACTGAGTAAAAATAATCTGTCCATATTGCAGCTATTCTACGCCACCATCTGTATCTGATCTTTATATAGATGGATGATACATTGACTCCTGCAGCACTGCTCCAAAATCAGAGGGAAAACTTCAGTTTGTCTTTCAGCTGTCTCATCAAAACAGCCTTCAGCCAGCTCCACACCTCCAACACCACTGGAAGCTGCCTGAGAACATCACTGCAGTTTTTAGGGTGATTTATAGGGATGGAATCAAAGGAAACAGCCATAAACAAGGTGTGCAACTGCCCAAGGTACAGGTGCTACTGCATCTCACAAGCCTGGGATATGTGACAAATTCCAAAATAACTTGCTCTTAAGCTTCTTTTGAGTGCATGATTTAGAGCGGATGGATTCAACCCCTGGTCATTCACATGGGCAGCTGCCACTTTCAGCCCTCACTGCGTGAATCCATCTCGTGTTTCTGCCTGACACCACAAGAACTGAAATCCAGAGGCACGAAATTCCCAGCAAGGAGGGTCACGAGAGTTTCTGCCAGTCTGCTGTATATTTAATGTTAAATTTTCTACCTCACTTAATTTATTCATCCTTGATGAGAAAAGGGGTCACTGGTAACATTTCACTAATTCTCACTGGTTGCCGAGTTGGCCTACACAGCTGAAAAAATACAGAGTTGCTTTTCTACCTTCATTTTTTTCCTTTCCACCCTTTTTAAACATAAATTAAAAAATATTACCTTTGTAGTACACAAGCAACCCCTTTCCTGCACGGTCTAGAGTTGTAGGCCTTCCATCAGTCTTTTTCACCACACTTTTAAAGCCACTTCAGCATTAAGGAGTTCCACAACTGCACAGCACATGGCTGGCTGCCAACCAGCTGCAAAACAAACGTCCCTTGTATTGACATTAGAGGTTCCTGGGTCATATTTAATAAAGAACCTTTGATGTTGGCACTATTGGCTAATATCATCTTACAGGGTCTCGAGGGAGACTTTATCAAATCAGTAAGACATGAAGCAAAAAAGGACCCTCTGGCTTCAGAATACAACAAAGGTTGCGGGTTTTGAGGTAAAAATTAGTATTTGTAGGTGGGAAAATGTCAAAATACACACATCACCTATGATTCACCTTTTTTTTTTTGTGTAACATTTGGTGAACCACACATCTCACCTTGTCTGGCAAAACCCAAGTTGTGCCCTCTCGTTATCCAGCCTCAACAGTGAAGTCCTCCACGGGGCACTAAGGAAATCAGCTGTGCTTGGGCACCTTTCTGTCACTCCATGTCCTCCTGACCTGCCTTTGCTGTCGCCAGGCAGCTGCCTCCTCCTTCTCCTTGCTGGCAGACTCTGCTCTCAGAGCTGTCTGTCACCCTGCCCACAGTGTGGCACCTCAACACTTGGCAGGTTCAAAGAAAAGCTCCCAGTGCTCAAGCACTATGGGCTGTTTGGTTTAGTGTACATGAAACTGTAAAGGCAGAGACTGACAGGCTGCCCAAAAGGTTCCAAAATAAAAGGGACACGGGCCCAGGAAAAAATATAAAAGGTGCAATACACAGTGCCTTGTTACAGAGTGCTCCAGGAGGAATGACCCTGGAAGGGCAGAAATCTTTCCACATCCTTTACTGAAATATGGAAGATGCACTAGGTATTGGTGGAGGTGGTGGTTTTGGCTTTTTTTCCTCTGTTCCTTCATCTTACCCTTTCATCTTTAGTTTTCTGTTCGACTGTGGGAAATACCATAGGAGACCCATCTTCTTGTCCTCTTTTTCAGCTATTACAAAATTTCACCTTTCCCGTCAACACAGAACAGCATCTGGCTAAATGTTCTGACCTGGAAGATTCCTTCCAGTACTGAGCTGGAGAAAACAATTTCCCTAACATACCAACCACCTCGTTTTAGCCAGGGTGGGACAGGTCTGTGCATAAAAACCAGGGTAAAGTGACCCTGCAGGAGGGGTGGTGCCAAGGTGTCGTGGTCTCAGGTTTGCCTCCAGCACTGGTTATCAACAAACGCTTGGCAAGTGTGTGAGTACCAGGCAGTCACACTTTTCTATTATGCTCTTCTGGCTTGCAACAACCAGAGGTTTATTAGCTCACAGATCTCTAAAAAATTCTCTCCCCAGATTTTTTAACAGTAGAGGGAAAAGGCAGAAAAAGGCTATCACATATCACTTACATGAGAAAATAAGCTATTCTGTTTCATTTTTTGTGAATACACACAGGCACAGATGGGGATGATGGTGATCATCATCTTTTGGATGCTGGCTTGTGCTGTCATATTGGCCTGGCTTACTCGGCAAGGCACAGTCATCCCATATCCTTAGAAATATGAAATATATATGAAATACTTGACATTATTCTATTTCTTGGGCCAGCTCCTCTCTCTTTCTCCTGTTTTGTCTGCCCAGCTCAAGGGCTGCTGCCTCTTCACTCCCACCACCAGTCCACATTCAGGGATATTTTCACTTTAGGCTCAGCACCTCGTGCATTCCCGGCTCTGGGAACGCCGACTGGGCAGCATTCCCCACTTTTCAATCCAGGGGGAAATCCCTCAGCCCTGCAGGCCCTGAGAAACATCTCACTCTGTCTTATGCCAAGGACAGAAGCACTAGGAATGGCCTTTCAACAATAAAAAATATTTTCCTATTAATCTGCACGCTGGCTGGAACACCTGCATGTTTATTTACCAGTTTGCTGTGTGACATGTTCGGCCTAATTGATTTCATGCCCTCAGGCAGATATTTTAAACTAATTAACACATGTATGAACTTCCCTCAGACATGAACTGTTCAGGTTATCACATTGCACTGAACCAACATCCAAACACCAGCTCACAATATAATCCTAGCAGGGAGGAACTTCCCAGGGCCACAAAAGAAGTTACATTTCTCCTCCCTGCATTTTTGACTCATTGTGCTCCTTTTCCAGCCACTTTCTTCAGGAGAACGTGTTTTTGCAAGCTATTTCACTTTCACTTCAATAAGCTTTTCTGAAAATGTTATTGTTTCTCTGAAATAGAAAACTGAATAATGGAACAAACTATGACCATACATTGAAAAAAAAAAAAATAATGCAAAAAATTTCTAATTTGTGAATGAACTGATTAGTCACTCAACTCCCAATACTTGTTCAAGTTCACTGTTCATTAACACAACAACATTAAAGGCAAGTATTTCTGCTGCTTCAGTGTGAGATTACTTTTTGATTTCACATAATAAAAACCTGAAGCCAAACAACCCGGGTTTTCTTTTCAAACCTACCCTATGTTTTTCTAAAATAACAAATTTAACCTTCAGAGATATGCATGGCATAAAAGAGGCAGTCAACTGGTATTTACTTTGCTTTTTATAGCCACATTACTCTCTGTTTTCACTGAAAAAGGCCACACATGCTATTTTAAAGTCAGTTTTTTTAGTGTAAAGCCTCAGCCCCTCCCTGCCTCCTCCTCAAACCCTCAGACTGTCCAGTGAACTTGAACAAGTCTTGCTTTTTCTGCACAGGCATCTCCCTCCTAAATCAATATACCAGGGTGAAGGCAGCTTGTCATTTCCTGTCACAGGATACCCTCCGAAATTACCCTTTTCTTCTTAAGAGCTCTGCAAATCGTGTTTCAAGAAATGCATTTTTATTTCCTTTCTGATTTAACGTGTTAAAAATAAACACCAGCCATACCTGCTCATGAAGGCCAGAGCCAGATGAGAGAATTGTAGATCTAAAATAAACATCAGATTACTTCTTATCCCATCTCAAACAAGGTCTATTTGAAGTCAAAAGAGAAAGCAATCTTTAGGTGGGATATTTTAAAAGATATTTACAAAAGTAGAAAAGGGATCTAAAGAAATTGCAGCAAACTCCCTGCTTTTAAGATTTTGTGTTGGAGCATGCATTCTTGATTGATAGAAAACAAATGTCCACAAAAACGCTTAATATTCCTCAGATTAAAGCTGTAATAATCTGAAAGGTGTTGAAATTAAAACCAGTTAAAGTCACAGGCTTTCACACCACGTTTCACTCATGTTTTAGATGAGGGATTACCACATTGTTAGCACAGCTCTCAGAGCAAGAGTTTCAGCCACAAATTCCATGCAGTGATATCAAGAATGAGACTTTGAAAAATGGGAGTCTCACTTGAGTGGTCTAACCAAAACCTTTAAATAAATAATAGGCTTAGATCAAATGATAACAGAATATTTTATTTGATTTGCAAACTAACCTTTGTTAAAACTTCATTTTGATTATGAATAGTTCCAAGCTATAAATGTCTGGTATTAAGCCTGGGATAGGGGCTGGCCCAAGCCATGGGGTTGGTGTGGAAATGCTGATTTAGGAATCATAGAATGCTTTGGGTTGGAAGGGACCTTAAAAACCACCTAATTTCAACATCCCTGCCACGGACAGGGACACCTTCCCCCAGCCCAGACAGAAAAGACATTTTATACAATCCTAAAAAACCTTGGCACAGCAAATTGAGGGCTCCAGAGCAACTTCCCCATCCCTGTAACTCCACTCATGCCAACACAAGTTTAGCTGCTTATATGTGAGCAATTTTGTTTCACTCATTTCCACACACCGTTAATTTTATGTCTGTTGAGATAATTTTAGAAGTATCTAAGGTTTAAATCAAAGAAAGTCATTAGTAATCACCCACCCAAAATTACAGCTTTCAAATGTTTGTTCTGAGGTTAAAATAAAAAACCAGGGTGTTCGAAGTTCTCCCATTTCTTAAATCTAACCAATGCTGAAAAAAGAAAATTAAAAAGTCCTTTTTTCATCTACTAAAATTCCTTCATTTCTTAACTTCATTATTTTACATCTGTTTTATAGCAACCTTTCAGAGAGACACAATCATGGTGGGGAGACTAAACCAATAATCATTCTTTTATTTTAAATCATGTGGCCAAGTATTGACTCTACATATCTTCCTCTTTATTCTCATTTTGGCAAAGATGGACAATAAAGGTTAAAACCCTCTCTGCAACCTACTTCAGCTTAACAGCATCAATGTGAAAAGCAAAACGACACATGCCAATAAAAAACCAGCACACATTTAAACCAGGGATGTTCTGCACAGCCCTAATGTACGATTTGCAAAGAGAACTTTTTATTTCAATTGTGTTTTAAAATTATTTTTAAGGAAAAAAAAAAAATCAATCTGCCAGTGCGTTCCTCTTTGAAGAGGTCCTGTATATAACATAAACACTTGCTCAAAACCTTTGCTCACTGTTGCCCACACCTCCTTTCCCTGTCATGTTCATTTTGCAGCCCTCCTCCATTTTTCAGACCTCCCACTTTTCCTCTTTCGTGGCTATAAACTCTCTCCATGTCCTGACATTTTTTTCCTGGTCATTCCTTTTGTCCTGAGAGGTTTCTCATTTACCTCTGGGGCTCCCTGTGCACAGCCAGCTTCCCTCCCCAGCCCAGTGCCAGCCAACTGTGCTAAATCCAGACATTCCAGATGCCACAGATACTTGTCCATTACATTATCTCCCTCCAGCCCATCTGCTAAAATCAAATTTGCTGGGTCGGGGACTAAACAAATGCTTCCCCTTCCCTGGCCTCTGGTAGCACTAAGCCAGCTCAGGGTCAGTAAAAACAACAAAACTTTGAACTCAGGACTTTGGGTTTTGTATAAAGATACTCAAGTCAACAAATTAAATTTAAATGAACAATTGAGCTCTCCTGTCAGATTGAACGCTGTTACATGTATCGAGAAATATTTAGAGAAAGCAATCTTTGCACTATTTTAGGACCTGCAAGGTCTAATGTTCAAGCCCTAGAATGGAATCAGAACTTGCTAACAAATAAAGAGTAGCAGTATTTATCAATGCAGTTATCTTTGTAGCCCTCAATAACCACACTGCTATTTTGTATACACATGTACTGCATACCATCTGCTGATGTTTATTTTAATTCACCAGGAAAGGCCTGTGTTTAAGTTGGAATTTAAGTGACAGAATCAGAACAAAAGAACAAGGGCAGCAGAATAAACTGAATAAATTCCAAGTCTGACTTGTAAAGGCAGACAATATAAAAGCTATAATCTTAGTTTAATCCCTACACTTTTTAAACATAGTAATTACTAGACATCTGCTGGTAACACAGCCTTGCTATTGGATAACCTTAATTACCCTGTAATATTTCCTGACACTCCCCAAAATATGCCCTATGGATAATAATTCATTCACGGTTCAGCCCCATTATTAGCAACTAATTCAAACAATCAAGACAAAGACAACGAACAGATGACCTTGAACAATTACCCACTCACTGAACAGAATTTATTTAATGCTTTTCAAAGACTTTGCTGCTTTCCTGGCTTCACGAGCAGCACTCAAAAATTAACAAAACTGAAGCAAGAAAAGAGCTGCAGAATAAAAAGGAGATTTGCTGGGGTACCCCAGCTCCCTTAAACATCATTTGCTTGCATTAACAACGTAATGGCTTCTGCAATACAGTTCATTTTCATGATTAAATAGGGACCCAGACAGACTGGGTGCAAAACCCAGTACAATTGTTTTAGTAGACTGGATTTGTAAGCTGTTCAATTATCTGCAAGAAATGCACTGGGAAACCTGGGATGAAGCAAAATAAATACATGTAGGAATAAGGAATGGAATTCATGCAACTGTTGCAGAAGCAGAGGGAGTGACTTCAGTGCTGAAGTAGAGGGCTGTAAATGTCTGAGGCTTTTCTTTGGGCTGCCCAGGAAATATTTCAAGCCCCAAATTCCATTTTATCCTCGTTTGCCAGAGCCTGGCACCCTAACTTCTGATTGTACAGGTAAAATCAAGCACAAAGGAAGGAGCATTATTGCCAGATAAACCTAATCTGTACTCCTTTGGGGGATTCTTTACGTTGTTCATGTAGAGAAATTACTGTTGCAATGAACGTGAATGGGGCTATGGCTTTTAAAATTATTATCATAATCAAATTTTAGACCTTTTGTCCAGATTAAGGAAAGGAGAAGGTACACCAAGGAATGTAAAAGGCTATTTATTGCCCTTTTCTCTGAGGTCATTCCCTCTTTGAGAGCCAATGAAGTCCTTTGCAAACCATCTGAAAATCAAAGCATTCAGGCTGAGCTGGAAATGGGACTAGAATTACAGAACTGCTAGGAAAATAAGCTTGAAGGAGAAGATAGGGTATTAAGAATGTTAATGAAAATTCAAAGTAAAAATTAAACCTATCTTTTCTGAGGTGGTTCTGAGAAAGACGTTATCATTGTAGGGATATAGTTAAATTCCTTAAATACCTGTGGAAGTGAATGGCAGAAATAAGATATTGTGAATGAAATCAAAACATAGAGATGCTACAAAATTTCCCCCTGCCAAAATCAGGACTATGATAAAAATTAACTTCGAAACACAATCTATTTATATGCCCTAATCACAATGACTTTAAAGATAAGATTTTTTTTTTTTAATGTAAAGTGCATAAGAATGAACAGCCTTGTAAAGTTTAGAGCAGGATGTTTAGCAGTAAGTCCAGACAAATAACTGGAAACACAGAGATAAAAGGACAACTTTGGTTTTCCTTGACCTTAAAAGGTATGCAGTCCGCAAATATAAAGCACTTCATGAAAGGTGCAGGGGGGAAAGGAGATTTTTTTCCTCCAATGGAAAGCATGAGATAGCAATATCTCAAAAAAAATATTTTTGTCAACACAGCTTTACAGACTACTCGAGGTTTCTTGCTGAAGCCATGCCCTCTGAACATGCTTTGCTTATCAATAATACCTGATAAAACTTCCGAGATTTTAAAGTCCACATTCCAGAAATGAGGTACACATGAGGAAATTTCTTGTTCTGAAGCAGATTTTTTTCTACTTTTGCACCACCCATCAGAGTTTTGTCTTCAAGGATGGCACTGAAGTGCTCATGTCCCTGAAACAGAGCACGTTTTTGGGGTAGTCACTGTAAGAGGGAGGGAATCCTCACTTTGAGACATTTATCCAAGTAGTTTTGGAAGCAGTTTCGAAAGAAATATACTGGACTAACTAACTTTGGTATAGTCTCTTCTGGTTTCAAAAACCTATTAATTACATCAACATTCCTTCTTTTCTTGTTTTCCTTCGATCATTACAAAACCCACAACCCAAAATTTGGGATTTTTTTTTAGGGAGTATGCTATTTCTGTCTAGAAGTTCTGTAGAAATGAACATTGGACATTTCATTTCCAAGATCAAGAGTAGCCTCTCAGGTCATAATCAAACTTCTGTGAAACAAATTTGTGTTCGAGGCTTTGTAAGAACTGTGTGCTCTGTTCTTGTTTAAAAAAAATCACTCATGTAATGGATTGCCAAAATAAAATATTTTCTTGGGGGTTAACCAACAAAATAATCTCTTGGCCAAGGGTCAGGAATGGCCTTTTCTTATGCATAAATATTCGAATTATTTTTGAAGGGAAAGTTTGAAGTACACTTGCTATTATTAATTTCTGTACAGACCAAATTAATGCAACTTGCCTGAAGCTCATGTCCCTGTTCACTCAGGAACTGAAATGTCATCTACAGCAAGATAGTCTTTTCTTCTAATTAATGTGGTCGTGAAACAAATGAAACACAATATGCAAATAAGAGCTATGATGACTAAATAAAATGCTGTCCCTCCAGGAACAAAACACTCAAAATAAACTAGTTTCATATGGTTGGTTTTGAAAGGCCCATCTGTTAAAACTGAAAGTATTTTGCTACAATTACATCTGGTTATTAATAGGTGCTGTGTTTCACTTCAGGGAAACTTAGAAGTTTTTGCTGGAGTTCAGGTCCAGAATGTAACTGGGTTATCATATGTCAATCTTAGATGTTGGGCCAAGCTCAAAATTAAATTCACATTTCTGTTCACATCTGAAAAAACCTCTCATGTGAATCTCTGAATGTTACACAGCCAAGAGACATATTAAAGATTACAGATTTAGCCTCTTCATCTCATGATTGCTACAAAAGGCCATAAAGCCAACACAAAGAAACCCAACTTATTTACAGAGTGAAGGTGTCTTACAAAAATACGATTCGAAGAAAAACGACTGTTTTAATTCAGTGGTTCCATTTTCATGCAGCACGTTTGACCTAATCTGGAGCACACAACAGGATCCGGCATGATTACTTTAGAAAACACACATTTATTAAATAAATGCTAGAAACTGAAGAAAAGTGAGAGGATTCACTAAGAGGAATTCTGTTCCAAGCATTTCCTTGGCCAACTCCTTCCAGCAGGGGATGGTGTCCCTTTCAGACTGAAGAGGGTGACCTGGCTGGCACCACCTTCACAGCAGAAATCAAACCTTCCTCCCAAAACTCCAGTGGGAGTTTGGACAATGGATCCACAACCACTTTCACCTGCTGGACCTTTCTGGAGCTTTAGAGTCTGTGACAGCCCAGGTTCATTTCCTCTTCACAGAGTATGATCTTTTTAACCTGTGACATTGGAAGTTTCTATGTTTTTGGGGTTTTTTAAAATATTGTGCTCCAGCTATCCCAGACAAGGTGAAAACAAGATAAGGAAAAGGTGACCATTTCCTCCAGAAAATCCAGAGACCAGCCCACTGGTCTGGAATGAAGAAAATCAATATTTCCTGGAATTCATCATGTTCAAGACCTGGCATGCAACTTTCTCCATCATAAGCAATTATTCTGACCACTAAATTGTGTTCTTAATTAGTTTAGTCCATCTGGACACAAATCTTTTCCAATAAAACCTCTATCAAAACTCTCAGACTCCTGTGAGAAGCTTTCATGTCAAGCTCTTGCTACTTTGCAGTAACACAAAATCTGCTTAATTTGATTATTCAAGTGAGAATTTAAAGCCCCCAGAAAAGTTACAGGTACAGAGGGCACTGTTACTGAAGCAATAAAGAACTCACCATCTGTACAAAGATGACAGAAAAGACCTTCTAGCTCAAGAGAGCTGGCCAGAGCCAGAGAGAACTTAAGAGAAGCACATTTTTTTAAGAGTCAAGACTTTAGAGCTTCTAAGGCCTAATCCACACAGTCAATGGAAGAGCTCAATTCCAATTGCTACCACCTGCTTTTAATTTCTTGGGGTTTTTTCTTCCCAGCTCCCCTACACATGAAAGCTTATTTTTCTTTCTCAGACTGCATGCATTTTCCTGCTTATGTTTTCCCTCTCCTTCCTGAAGTCATGACTGCTTTTATCTTCAACGTAGACAATTCCAAGTCTAAACCAAAGACCTTGTGCACAATGTACTTTTTAAAATTGATGTAAACAAACCTACCTGGGTTTTTTTTTCCACTTCTCCCTGCTTCTGATACCTTCTTGATGCTGCCTAACTCCAACTTTCTCTTTTCTTAGCTTAACCTCTACTTTTATACTCTGCAAAATGCATTTGCTATGCCATGCATACCTTTATTCCTTACTCTTTCTCTTCCTGTCTTTATTTTCGTGCACTCTTTTCAAAATCCAAATTTGTTTTCAATTGAAAAGATTTAAGGATTTTTTTTTTCCCAAAAAATACCGAAAATGAAGCAAAATATGTTTGGTTGTTTGAAATAGCAAGGATCATCCCACCTCCTACACGGTGAATACCAACTTGAGTCATAGGATCTTCTCTCTCTGAAGCTGTGCTAAATCCCTGAAGCATTTTTAGAACTCCCATCTTTAATTTAGTCACAGATGCCTTACATCAGTCTGTTTTGTAGTTTCCTACTTGATGGGAAGTCTCCTGCTTACTGTACATTTGTAATTGTAGTTTACTGCAGTCTGACTTGAAACAGTTCTGGATTTTTACATCTGGATTTTTACATTTACATTTTCACTGCAGCCTAACCTGCATCTCTGCAAGGGACGGGAATCATCATTTCCACACTTTGATTTCAGATATTCCCTACGTGAAGTAGAAACTGTAAGATGTGAGATGCCAGTGCTGGTACAAGGGGGCAGTTTTAGCAAAGCTGGTGGTTTTTCCACTGCCGCGTTGCCCACGGAAGCTCAAACATTGTCTGGCAACCATCCTCAAGGGCAATTGTCTGGCCAACTCAGCAGCGGGCCCCCTGCCATCCTGACAGATGGGCACCAAGTGGAAGTAGCCATAAGACCAAATCAGTGCATTTAGTGTGAAACTTGGGGCATCATTCCCAGCCTTGGTCACCATATGGCTTTTCCATACAGAGTTTGAGATAAATGGGATGCGCAGTGCTAATCTAACTTTGAACATGAGCAGCATTAAGGGAAATAGTAATAAGAAGAGTTCCCACCATGTGATAAGCAGCAGGTAAGTCTGGAATTAGCAGGAGCAGTAGAAGAGTAGGGTTATTGTGCACCAGCATCTTCCCCACACTTTTATTTCTGTTGATCCATGAAGCTTTCTATGACTCAACTTCTGCAAAACAAGGAAATGGGCTCCCTCACTTCCCTCCCACTCCTCTACAGGGAAAGAGTGCAAAAATTGTGAAAGCCTGTGCCTTCAAGAAAAAACCTGGAACTGATTCACAGTCTCGGAACTGAACTGACTCCACATTTCGTGGTCTCTTCAATGCTGAATTCTGCAGGACTGTTCTAGAACAGAGGCTGGGGATTTCATAGACTCATTAACCATGCACATATTAATGCTGTTATTCTGGGGTTTTATTGGGCATGGAAAGTGTTTCACACATATCTGATCTAGTGCTCAAGGAAAAAGGGAAGCCAGTAGAACTTATATTTGAATCTTTATTGTAAGTGATTCTAAGTAGTGCATGCCTCACTGCCCGTGGATTTTAGTCACTGCAGCGAACTGCATTTGTGTAGGTTAATGGAAGGGGTTGTAAACAAACAGAAAGTACTGGAATACAGGCTTAGTTCCAAGAATGTGGATCTTAAAGATTCATACATTGGTTTGGACTATTTTTAGACAGTTCTTATGAGTTTTAGATATTGTCAGCAAAAGATGCTGCTTGTGACCTCTGAAGAGTGAGAAGTCCTGAAAGTATGAGAACTCTGAAGAAATATTTAATCTAATTTTGAGTTTTCTAGTGGTAGGAAATCATATGAAATAGAATTTACCCGGTTATGTTTTTTCATTTTCAGTCATACTCTAAGGTGGAGTTCATGGTTGATTTACACCACTCTAAAATGACACCAGCAAAAGGCCAGCCACAGTTACAAACTTCCACTGGAAAGGGCAGTGCTGCCTTTCAGGGAGGCAGGGATTGAGTGGTTGGAGGTATTTACAGAACCACTGTCTTAGATTAAAAAGAGAGAATTTAAATGTTGTATAAACCAATGCAGATTCTGCTGGAAACAGTTCCAGCTGTGCAGCTGAAAGTCCAGCACAGTATAGCTCTGTGCTCTTGGCTTCTAAATCTGGGAGAGGAGCACCTTTCATGAATAGATATTTGAATTTGCTTGCTTTCCAACTGTATTCAAATAATCAACTCTGCTGGCATGAACACCTGCAGAAAGCAAATGTCAAAGTTGCTCATGTGAACTTTTCTGGAAATACAATTTAAGTCTGGCCCTCCAAGAATTTCAGTTGAAACATTTATCTAATTAGGGAGAGAGATAACTGACAGGCAGTATTTAATCAGAATTCTGAATTAAGAATGACAGAGAATCCAACACACTCATGCTTTTGGTTGAGATACATGATCCCTTTCCAAATTAACTTCCTACTGACATGAAATAAGAAGAGTTAAATTAGTGCCTATTTATGCATTCATTATTTAGGCTACCAATAGCTTGTCTCATATACAGTTATATATTATTAGAGACCATTGTGCTAATTTCCTCTTAAGACTGGATTTTTTTTTTTTTTAACTATTAGCATAGAAAGTTCGAAGCTGAATCAGTTTCAAAAATCAGGGATTTAACTGGTCAATATAGTATATTTTGGCCCACCTATGCAGTCACAGGAGGCTGCAGTTTATTCACAAGCTGAACAGGTGAGTGACACAAACCAAACATACAAAGAGAACACGTCCTAGTCAGCATCAGAGTATAATTAAGAATGAAAAAATCCCCTTGGGGATATAGCATCTACCACAAGTATTAGGAGATCAAATTCACAAGAGAGAGGAGGCCTTTGTGCTTCCATTTTGCCTCTGTTAAGAAATGAGTCTAAAAGTTGCTCAGCTTCCTGTTTATGACCTTTCAGAAACCTCCAGGTCCCATTCACTCAATCTGTCTGAGAAGTGTTTTTTTCTCAGTTGTCAGCCCTGTGAGACTGACTTTAAGTCCAAGTCAGAGCATGATGCTCTAAGGTTTAGCTTTTACATTTTTCAGATTAGTACTGCTTTAGTGTATAACTCTAAAACTCCATAGCCTGTCAGCTACTGCTCTCCCATCTTACTCAGACAAAACAATTTTACTCTAGGCCTGAAACTCAAGGACACTTTACTGTCTCAGGCCCAAAAAAGTGCAAACAGAAAGGGAATTGGGGGAAGCAGACTGGGGGAATGTGACTGCATTACCTGAAGCCGTATTTGGACAATTTACCTCTGATATGCAAATAAACCAAATTAAGATTTGTCTGAAAAACTTGTGACTGTCCATCTTGGGTGTAATGTCTGTGAGACTCCTGCACAGCCCAAGGTGTACCCTTTGAAGGCCTTTCAATAAATACCTGATTTTAACTCTGTCTAGCCTCTGTTCTAGTGATGCCCTAAGTTTTAGCTTTTATATTTTTCACATTTTGGGCTGGTTTAGTGGGTAGTTCTGGGTTTGTTAAGTGTTGGTAAGCTCTCTTCAAAGAGTAGGGAGACAAAACAATGCCTGTTCTAGCCTGGGACCAAGGACAACTGATACAAATTTCAGATAAGAAAAGAG
>JAWWMU010000005.1:22037685-22066568 GCA_035048155.1 Cinnycerthia olivascens
GCCCCGGTCCCGAGGAGCGCTCGGTGCCCCGGTCCCGAGGAGCGCTCGGTGCCCCGGTCCCGAGGAGCGCTCGGTGCTCAGACCCGAGGAGCGCTCGGTGCCCCGGTCCCGAGGAGCGCTCGGTGCCCGGCCCCGAGGAGCGCTCGGTCCCGCTGCCGGCCCCGTTCTACTGCCCGCGGCAAAACAGCCTCCACCGGTGTGCACAGCTCTGCCCTTACGGGGCAAAAAGAGTCCAGTTTACTGCTAACCATAATCCTGGAAGAGACGCGTCCGGACCTGCCTTTATTCTACCGCAGCCAGCGCTACTTAGCACAGCCGCAAACCACGCGGGTTTGGACTGTGTGCTTCTGAGGCTACAGTATTGTTCTGTGAACTCCACCCGCTTGTTCCTTCTGAGCCAAAAGAATAATTAATAGCTATGTTAATTTAACCAGCCTTCAATTTCTCCTTCCATTAATCTCCCGAGCAGCTTATAAACTTCATGCCATGTGAGATGCATGACTGCTGTCTCCAGCATAACAAGTACAAAAGCTCATGGAGACAGCAGCTTTCACTCTGAACCCTCCACTTATTTTTCTTCGAAGTGGCATTGAGGCTTGTTTTTGTTCCAGCCCTTCCCCTTAACTGTCCTTCCCTATGCTGTCACTAAGTGTTGCTGTTGTTCTTTTGTTCTGCCTAAGAGACCATAATATGAGGCTTCTAGCCGGGCTTTCAGCATCTCCCAGGCTGTCCCAGGCACCCTTACCTCCTCTCATGCCACTGCTTTCTCTTCACCTCCTTTCAGCGATGTCCAGACCTCCAGTTTCTTTTCCTTCTGTCTTGAAATTTTCTTTCAAAACTTCTAAGCTCTGTGAGGCAAACAGAAAGGTGTCGTTTGTTGATTAACCATCCTTTGTCCTCTCATTTTATTTTCAATTGCCTTCACCTGGCTTGTTTGCCTGATTTGGGTCATGATTCTACGGGTTTTGTTCATATGGAGGACTGAAAAACCAGTCTGAAACCCTTACCTAGTCTGAAAGAAAGTGTGTCAGAATGTATGTAAATATATCAATCTTCAATCAGTTTTTCAGACCATAATCTCACAATTCACAATGCAGTACTCTCCAAAGCGTTTCAAAGTCTTGGAGACCCTGAAATTTGTACTGAGTCGGTATGTAAATTAAATTACATTTTTAAAAATCATAAGTAAGTTTAGTTGCATACACACCTGTTGGATGCTATCTATATAATACAGTTTTCATGTGAAAAAAACCCCAAAATAGTTATTCTTACTAAACAGTTTACCCACACCTTGGCAGGACCATAATCTTTAACAGGACATGTTGTAGCAGTAGCACTGCACATTTCTCTCTTCTCCTTCTCCCAGGTAACCTGAAAATAAAAAGTGCTCAAAATGAGCCTCAGCCTCCTTGGATGTCACAAGCTCCAGCACAAAAAGCCTGTAGGCAGGGCTGGAAGTGCTCACCTCCAATCTGGACATGTAATTTCTCCAATTATAGCCAAATGATAAATAAGGCCCTAGTTTTAAATTAGAATTAAAGAAGATTTAAGTTTAGTATGATTCAAGGTAGCAGGACCATTTACTGTATGGTGTTTATCTAATGGAGATGAACTAACCTCGAAAAAAGGTCAGATCCTTCCATCTGGATATCAGATATTTCACTGATGCTCCAAATCTTACATTTCTGCAGCTGTAACTCAAGAGTTTTTCCAGCCTTAACACCTGAATTGTTTTATTTGCTTTAGATATAACCCCTCAAATTCCTATTGCAACAGGACAGAGATTTTATTTAATGAACCACATTCATTTTATTACACCTCTATCCTCAAAAAAGTAATATAAATATAACATAAAGTAATAATGTTATGTGAATAAAGCACTCCTATAACATTATAATCATACTTCACCAAAGCAAGTTATATACAAAAATAATAATACACATACTCAGCATTGCCAGGGCCTGATCCAAAAGCCATTGAAATCAGCTGAAAGATCTAATCAAACTGAGGATGCTTGCCAATATGTAACAAGCAACTCTGAACTTACTGGATAAGATTGCAAACAAATAAGAGTAACTGAACTGAAAAACTGAGAATATCTACCTTTTAGACTACAGTTTTAAATCTAAGGGCAGAAGATAATGGAACTTAAACACGTGCCTATGTCAGGATAAAATATTTACCTCACAAACTGGGAGAAAGGAATAAATATTACCTGGCAATATCTTGTTACACATAGAGATTTCTCAGGTAACTTGAAAAATAGTCAGTAGTTCCACTGAAAGTCTTAGAAGGATCAAATCCGCGACCAAAAATATTTAGACGATTTGATTCTTAAAAATAAATCTATAAATCCCAGTCTGGAGACTTTATCCCAGCTAGAAACTCTTTGAGGACATCAGATATTCCTTATCCAGATCTAAGACAGAAAAATTCTGCACAGGTTCTACAAAGGGTTAAACTTCTCCCGTTGCCTTTTAAATCAGTGTTTGTGGATACTCAGGTTTCAAGAGGTGTCAGTACTTCTGCAGTAGCAAGCCCTAGCTCTTTTTATATTACCTTGGCATGCTGGCCCCCTAGCACAACAGTACTTTTAATAAATTGGGCTTTCATTTAAAGGCCTTGTGATTTGTTGCTGCGAGGTAAAGGCAATAGTTACCCTAGAACTGTGTCCTTTCATACTGTGGATATATTGTATTGCTCTAGCACTGCACCTTTGTGAAAAAGGCTGTTATTTGAAAGGTTAAACTTTTCACTTCGCTCATGAAAACCTGTGAGAAAGGAGAAAGGCAGAGCTATGGGTTTGGTAGTGACTCACTTCACCAGGTTGTAATAAACTTAACACCATGTCAAAATTAGAGAGCTTCTGAACTTGCAAGGTCTAGCAAGTGACACATTCCAGAGTGGAGCAGAGCCCAGGGAGCAGCGAGTGTGGCAGCAGGGCAGGTCCTGCTGGTGCCTGGAGAGCTGTGCTGTGCCCAGGCAGGGGGACAGTGCTGGGATTGGGGCTGAATCCTGCAGGAATCAGGGATTTTCCTGCAGCACGGTGAGGGTGAGAGCAGCAGAGCCCACTGCCCTGGCTGCAGGCAGGGGGACAGTGCTGGGATCAGGGCTGAATCCTGCAGGAATCAGGGATTTTCCTGCAGCACGGTGAGGGTGAGAGCAGCAGAGCCCACTGCCCTGGCTGCAGGCAGGGTGCCTGCTGTCACACACCAGTGCTGGCTGCCCACTGCTGGTGTCTTCTTGTCTGCTGTGTGCCAGCTGTGCCACCAGCACTGCTGCTTGCTTTGGCATCAGGAATCCCTAAACGCTTTTTGGCCTTTTTGTTGGTCTTGTTTTCTGTTTTCCCCTTTTAAATTTCCTTGGCCCTTTTCCCAGCCTGTTGGACTACTGCAAGAGAAGCTGATATGATCAGACTGGTGTCGTATGCATATTGAATTCCTGCCATATGCATGGGGGAAAGAAACTGTCTCCCAGAGCCAGAAGATGAGGCAGATAAATGGCCAGTACGGGAGAGTGCTGAACACTCAGCTGAGTAAAGGAAACCTCAAGCCAGACACTGAACCGGGAACATCAACTTAGAAACTGAATTATTTGGGCTCTCGTTCTGCTCTTGAGCCAGGGTGACAGAAACACAGAGCACACAGAGCTTCCATCTCCCTGCACCTGTGGGTGCTGCTGTGGGCACAGCACCCACCAGGCAGCAGGGATTGAGCCCACCATGCTCCTCTCCCCTGGCCTCTGACAGTGTGGGACAGATATAAATATTATTTATGGGTAGTGGGTAGGGCTGTGGGAACATTACCACTCACTTGGGAAGCTTAGAATACATGCATATATTTTTATAACTATAAAAAAATTATTCATCTTCCTTATTTTTTAAACCTTAACCATCAGCACAATTATCACACAGGTACCATCCTCAGCTATATAAAGCAGTATAACATAAAAACTTTAAAAAATTAAAAACTTAAAAAAATTAAATCAAGCAGATGAACAATAAAGATCTCATCTGCAAAATCCAAATTTTTTTATTTACCTTTATTTCCTCATCTATCCTTCAGCTGCTCACACCGATGGTAATCAATCATTCCTCCATTACACCTGCTTAATTCACGTTATGGCATGGCCTGTCATCACAGTTTAAAAGGTTATTTTCTCTAGATTCTGAGACTTTAGAATAAGATAAAGTTGATCAAGGAAAGAATGAGGGTAAAATAGGAGAAAATACAGAGAGAAAAAGCAATTTTCAAGTTAAGAAGCTTTCAAGAGCATCACACCTCTTTTCAGTGTGACTCGGGCTTCTCCCACAGACAAGACAAAAATTTAACAGGTCCAGAGGTGCTGTTGGCTAATTATTATTCCCATACAAGCAGAGCTTCAAGAAAGAAAATGTTGATACCAGGAAATATCCATCAAAATTAGCTGGTTTAAGGAAAAATTCCAAGCACGTTTTTGTGTACACACAATGAATTGCTGAAGAAATAGAATTAAGGCTTGAGCTATCTCTGTCTCTCTGGACCTCTCAGCACTCTGGAAGCACAGAGAGGCTGTAATGAGCATGCAAACACATCCCCTCACTCACAGCCAGTATGGGATCCCTTTTTCACTGCTGCACTGCTGTGAAATGTCCCCTTACCAAACCAGCTCGGCGGTGTGGGGCAGGTGTGCAGCACAACGTGAACACTGTGGCTGTTTTCTGAGCCTGCCAAAGTTGCTGCTTTCCTGGAGAGATTCTACAGCGCTGCCCTGTCTCTGTCCCAGCCCCTGTGACCTCCCCGTGTCCCTGTGTTCAAAGGCACAGGGACAAGGAGAAGCCCTTGTCGCTGCTCCCCGGCAGTCTCCAGCAGCTCCAGCAATCCACGGCTGGACCAACACAGGATGCCCTCAGGGCCTGGCAGGCACCTACTGCCTGTAAAAACCCGACACCAAACAGACAATTAGCACTTTAAAGTACTTTTCCAACCTTGCCAAAGTCTCTGATCTTGAAAGGGCATTTGGACAAGCTTTTAATGATCCTAGCCACTAATACTATTTAACATTTCTTCAGTCAGTAGCATCCTGGTAAGGAGATGTTCACATTGTCATCAGAATTGATTCTTTCTCAGTTGGCTTCTCCTCTATTTTTGCCACAGAGCTTTTCCTTCTCTCCTTTTTTTTTTTTTTTTTTCTTGATTTTTGGAAATGATCAGAATATTCCCTTGGAAAGACACAGTGTGTCCTTTATCAGTGTCTGTGGTCTGTTCCAGGGGCAGCAGATGCTTTCAGCCCCCCAGAATGAGGCATGCTCCCTGGTTTCCTGCTTGTTCCTCTATTCCCAATCAAACTGAGCACTACTGATTTGTCCCATGCTCAGCTCCCAGACCCAGCACACTGTCAGGTCAGTGTGATTGCTTTTTCTGGATGGTTCCCCAGGAGGAAAGCCAAGGCTGAGCTCACAGTTCACACTCTCTGTACAGTAATGGCCAAGCAAGGGCAGCAGTACCTCAGAACTTTGTGGGCAGCATTGAAATTGAATTTATGGATCTTTATCAGTTACCATTACAGCACTAGTGGGACATTTCAATTTCATTTCTACTGCAAGTACTGTTTCTCTTGAACAATTTTAAGAAATACCATTTAGTAAAAGAAAGTGTAATTTTTACATTCTTTCACCATATAAATCACCACAGCAACTAAGACTGACTTGTGTTTTTCATGACAGCTCTTTCCTTAACAGCCCATACCTTGAGACTCTTTATGAAAGCCTAATAGCCCTTTTTTTTTTGGCAAAAATTAATCTTCTTATGACTTAACTTGCCCCCCTGCATGGCAGCAGACTGTGAGAGTGATTACTTGAAGGTATTGACTCTACTTTTAATGGTTACCCAGTGTTTGCCACTGGCTCAGGAATCCTGATTTAGTGGAAGACATTTCAGAAAAGAGGAGCATATGTCCCTAAGTGTTATTAATAACACCTGAAAACATTTCAATATTCTGATTACAATATTCTGCAGCTTGGGCTTCACCTCACTAGAATCTGAATGTTTGTGTATTATCTGCACTTCAGAAAAATTGAATGAAGTCCAATAGGATCATAATGACATTACTTCAATGAATAGTGGAATCTCACAGCCCATGAAGGATGTGTTTGTACATCATTA
This sequence comes from Cinnycerthia olivascens, assembly GCA_035048155.1. Taxonomy (NCBI): domain Eukaryota; kingdom Metazoa; phylum Chordata; class Aves; order Passeriformes; family Certhiidae; genus Cinnycerthia; species Cinnycerthia olivascens. The sequence goes on from JAWWMU010000005.1 coordinate 22,043,829, forward strand.
GCAGATCCACTTACCACAATTAATGTGCTCCACGTAGAGACAGAAATAGTTTCAGATCCTAGAAACAAAATATGCACCTAGCATGAGCACCAACTATGCAGAGGACTCCTTTTAGTGAAATAAAATTCGGCTTTATTGAAAATTTCAGTTTGTCCCTGTTTATTCCTATCATATGAGGGAAGTTTTTAGCAGAAAAATATTTTTACTGTTAAGGCCCCTCTATGTTAAAATTTTGTAAAAGCTGAACCATGATCATTAGGAAATGAACTCTTGAGCTTTTCAGGAGAACTCTTCACAGAATTAGCCCCCAAACCCGGTTTGTAGCATTGGGACTGATATTTAGAGCCCTGAAATACCTATGTATATTTTTTAATGAGAAATACATCTCACAATCTCTCTTCCTTGTTGCAAGTTGCAACTAGGAATGCAAAGACACGTCAGCTATCTGCATTATTGAGCACCAAAGGAGTGCACAAAGGTCAGATGTTTGGGGGGTTTTTATTAGTTAGAAATATATGATATTCAAACATTAGGAAGCATCTACCATTATTATTTTCAGATCATTTATGGGGTTTTCTGCTTTAAAATTTGACAACTTACCCATCATTACTACGATCTATTTTCTCTAGTTGCACTGCTATGTTGAGTTGGATAATGCAGTCCAGTGTGATTGACAGAGCCTGGAAGCAGTGGATATTTTGAATCTGGCACATCTCTCTGTGTTAAACAGTGTTGCACATAAACACTTTTTAGCATGGAAAGCTTTTTCCTTGAAGGGAAGGAGGAGGGGATGAATGGCTTTTAATCCATCAGCTCCCAGATCTTGCAACGCACAGACAGATAATGTCCTTAGATTTAATGAATTAGTGTGTCCAGTACCTGGCAGAAAATGCTTAATGAAAAAAAAAATTAAAATAAGAAGGCAGTTGGATATTGTTTGGCGTCAGGAATAATGCCTTTTGAGCACCTGCTATTTTCCTGACACTCATTCTTGGTGGGTCATTCCATCATATGATTGACTACTTGTTAAATCAAGTCTATCCAGTAAGAATTTTCCTCCTGGGGCCTTCTTCAAGCACTGCCTATTTACCTGTTTGATTTCTTTCTTAAATCTCTGGATAAACCTTTCCTAGCCTTTTTAATTGGCATAACTCATATATTTATAGCCTCTCTACAATCCAATTTTGCCACCTCTTGACTGAGCTTTATGAACCAGCTCAGTTCTGTCTTTCTCAACTGAAGAATCTCTCTGGCCCTTTCATTTCTTTCTTGTTTTTCCCCAGCCCAGCAGTGTCACACACCTGATGGTACAGGCTCACATCAACCAGTGAGAGTTGGGTTTAAGGTTTAGATTCTTTAAATCTACACATCCAGCTCTGGAGAAAGTGCTTGTCAAGAAGACAGTAAAGAGAAGACCTATGCTATGGGACTAATATATTTTACTTTCTCAATACTTTTTAATTTATGGCATATTTAAGATCAAATATCAAGCGATAAACAAAACGACCTGATTTAATAGTTCAGTGTTTTGTTCAGCAGATGATTTCAAAACCAGCCTTAATAATGTCATCATTTTGAACCCCATTAAAATGCTGTTTATTGGAAATACACTAAATTATACGGCCAAATTTAAGAGGCATTCCTTCTCTTTCCCCACATAAGAGAGGAGCTCATGAGAAGCTGGTGGAATTCAGTCAGAAAAAGCACGTGGGCTGGTAGTTCTGAACCATGTGCATGGAGAATAAATGTGTGTTCTCACACATATGTGCTAATACACAAAGAAATACACACATGTGTAAACACATACATAACAGCTAATTCAGAGTACTTCGTTGCTCTGCTTATAGAAAGCCTTATTAATTAAAAAGGTCCCCAACTTTTAATTTTTGCTATTTTGAAGGACATAGTTTTCTGGCTGGTGTGTTTTGGAGTGAGAATCAAGGATTTGTCTTCATTCCTCTCTGCAAAATTTGCAGCATGCTGGCTAATAAGGAGAGTTTCTGTTGGTCTTCAGTACTAAATAATTATTTTACATGCCTGGTTTCTGACAGTGGGAAATGCATGATCTTTGCATGCCAGACCTGCATACATTTGTTATGAAGACAATATTGACCTACACTGAGATTTAAAAAATTAAAGTATGCAGGCTGCTGTTAAACTGCTATGGCATCAGATATAAATGGTATAATGCCATTCATCACTTTGTTCAGAAGTCCAAATTTTGCTAGTCCAAATTTCTAGTGGCAGTTTGCAGCTTTTGCATTTTGCTTAGCAGGATCCTCCACGTGGAGCTCAGGGGTATTTCCCTGCAGAGTCCACCCAGAGCTGTAAAAGCTGTGGAGAAAACAAGCACCATGGTTTTGAATGGAAAAGAGTAATTTGATGGCCCAGATGAGGCTATGCCTTGTTAAAATTTCTTTGCACGTCGTAGGCTTGGCTTTCACACAAGATGAACAAGTTAAGAATTTTACTGATTATGCCAGTGGTTCTGCTGACATACTGTTGGGCTGAAAAGAGGCACCCACAAAGAATTTTGTACCCCTTCTTGACCCAGGAATTGTGCAGAATGTTCATGTTTTCCTCTTTGTACTTAAAATATCAGCAAAGGACTATTTCAGACCCTTACATAAGATTCCCATCATGCCGATGGCAGAATGACATCAGTTTTTAAAGCATAAAAGGCACCTCATCTAGGCTCAGAAATGTCAGTAGTAATTACAAACTTTGTTTTCAAGTATAATCAATTCTTTATTTATGGTATGAAATGGTTTTTACCCTTTTGAACTTTCACCATTCTAAGCCAAGCCAATATTGTTGGCATGTTCCTTTAAAAATAATTGCTTCTGGACTGAGAAATTGAATGTCAAGTTCCAAGTTGATGTAAATTAAATAGGTTGCATTAATAGTCTGGCCCTGTAGAAGTGAGTGTTTCGATTCTGGGTTAGATTTCAGGACATGACCTCTTGATCACACAGGTCAGCACAGATGGGAAATATTGAAGAGGTACCCCAGGTTGACATGGGGAAGAAAGTGTCTAGAACTGATGTATCACAAACTGTCTGATCCATGAAACAGGAGCAATGTCAGGCTCCTCAGAGAAAAAAGCTTTGCTGTCACAGGTTCATTATGCTCTTCACAAAAGGGTTGGAAGGAAAATCCCAATGATGGGAATCCTCAGGGCATCCGTATACACAGAATCTTCTAAACCTTCCTGGATTAACACTGCCAAGCCTGTGTACAGGGCAAGGGGAGTAAGGAACCCAAATATTCTTGACTTCTACAGTACGGTTGTGTGCCAGATTTCACACCTGTTGCTGTTAAATAGAATTATTTCACAAGATACAGCATTTGGAAATTGAAAGCTGTGAGTCACACTTATGTGATCATGTCAAGAGAAAATTCCATCCATGAGAGCAACCACATTGACAAGGTCAGGGATTAACCAGTTCTTCAAAGGGAAGGAACAGGTGAATTGGGAGAAAGTTTATGTATTTTATATATATAAAATAAATATTGTATTTTGACAAGGCAGGCTATCTCCTGCCTTTAAAACCGACTTCTGAGCAACCAGGTGCATAAAGAACTCCTTCATATTTTGTATACATATATATGTGTGTGTCTATATATATATATGTATATATGTATATAGACATACAGTTCCCATTTTAATTGTTAATAAATAAAAAAATCAATTTAATGCTTTTGTTGGATTGGACTCAGGAATTTTGCAGTTTGCTGGCAATTAATTAGCACTGATGAGTCCCAGGTCTAAGGTCTTCTCAAGGACATAAAGAATATGTTAGGATTTTGAGTAATAAAAATGAGCTGATAAAGTGAGCACTGAAGCTAATTTTATGTGATACACTACATAAAAGCTCTTACAATAATTGTTCCCTGTAGCATCCAGCTCTTAATTATACACTGTTTGCTAATAAGAGGAACAAGTGATAAAGCCCAGTATTTTTATGTCTGTTCATTGGCACTGTTTGAAATAAACTCAGAGGTGACTCTAGTAAGGCACAGCCTGCTTCTGTTTAGGTGCCTGGAATGATTTTTTCAGACACAAGGAGAATTTCAGAGAAGTTAAGCTAGCCTTTTACTGATGACCTAGATGCTGATCCCTTTAAAAACATTTGAATTAACTTAGAAAAGGACTTCTGTTAATTGTGTAAGGAGAACCATATTAAAGAAAACACTTTCTTTCCCTGGCTGTCAATGAACTGTGCACTTTCAATAAACAGTCTTGGAGAGAAGAAGAAAAACCTGGTATAGACAGCTAATTTATGCTGATAATTAACTGCTAGAAGTAGACTTGGTGGATCTGATTCAGATTGCTCTCCCACTGCTATAATTCTATAAGCCTGGCTGTGCTAACAACATGACACTAATACAGAGAATTATAATGATCAATACAATTATGGCTCTAGTCTCTGTCCTGTGGCACTATTTTTTCTTAACAAAGAGGGTTCAGAATCTGTTATTAGACCTGTTTGTGAGGCCAGAACATCACGGTAAATCGCTGCCTGTAGTGCCAAATGAAGAAAACAATTTAAATGCTGTACCATGGAAAAGTCTGCACAGCTACAGAAGTTAAAAAGACACAAAGACATAGAAAAACCAGATTTAATCTAGCTAAATCTCATACCTCTAATATGCTCCAGGAAATTCCCCACCAGGCAGCCAGGATTCCATGGCAAGCACACACAGTCCTAGCTGAGGTCCACGCTGTCCCACTGCCATCAGCACTTCTGTGTGACCAGGCAAAAATGAAGCAAGTTTGGCTCTCAATCTCCCCAGCCTCGAGAGGAGTTCAGCATGTGAAACCCTGGCAGAACAAAGCCATCATTTAGATGAATTTTCACACTACAAAAGGACTAGAACTGCAGGGGATGAGGGGAATGAACACTGAAGTGAAAAGAGGTACGAGCAGGACTGAAAGACCACAGCCCAAAATCTCAGGTCTTCTGCATCTACATCTGCTCTAGAGCAACTCACAGCTTACCCAGGAAAGATATCGCATATAAAAAATAATAAAATTGGATAATTCAGCACAAAAATCTTGGATTTTTTTTTTCTATATTTAAAGTGATAATAAATAATGTAAACATATACACTGTAGGAATAGAGAAATGTGATTATACACAGCATAGCCATGCTCTTTATACAGTTATTCTGTGCACAGCACAAAATAACACAGCATAAACATGTTATGTGCACTCACCCATTCATATTTTATATTTTTCTATTCTCACATCTCCATTATCAATTAAACTCTATAGGCCCTATTAAAATTATGATTTTCTGGCCTTCTGGCCATTTCAGTTTGTTTCAATAAGGACTGACAATAAAGTTATGTAAACACAGTCACTTCTGCATGCTGTGGAGATTCACATTAGTCATAACAAAATGAGAAAATCCTGCAAATGACTGAAATTTTCCAGAGTGCCATTTCCAGGGCAGAAGCCATTTCACAGCACAGTGGCTGTGCTTGCCTAACTCAGTTAAAACAAATAGGAACCAGCCAAGAGACAAGGTAGAAAATCCCTTTTAGGGGAGACAAGACACTGCATTCGTTTCACAATGGGTGTGTTCAGCAACAGCAAGCACTCTTTTAAAGCACTTAAGTGTTTGTAGCGATGCCTTAAGTTTTAGCTTTTATATTTTTCACATTTTGGGCTGGTTTAGTGGGTAGTTCTGGGCTTGTTAAGTTTTGGTGAACTCTCCTCACAGAGTAGGGAGACAAAACAATGCCTGTTCTAGCCTGGGACCAAGGACAACTGATACAAATTTCAGATAAGAAAAGAGCATAAACAATGGTGAATTTAGGAGAGAAAAACAAGGAGGATGGACCTTCATTAGCTGAAGCTGGAACTGGACAATTAACTCCAATACGCTAATGGGCCAAAAGTTATAAAAGTGTGACACCTCATGACTGGTTGTCCATTTTTTTTGTGACCATTTTGGGATTTATCTTGGGTGTACCCTGGCCAGGCTCTTGCACTGCCCAGGGTGTATCTATTGAGACCTTTTAATAAATCCCTACTTTATCCTTTTGCTCTGCCTAGTCTCTGTTCCAGATCAGCCTCCTAAGGCATCACTCTGATGAACACAGCACTGAAAATGGCAGGTGGAATCATCATTGCTCCCTCTTGTGATACAATTCACTCCATAACCTGTCCATGGTGAAGTCTTAAATATGCCAAATCCATAATGTGGAAAGAATGAAAGAGACTTGGATAAGATGAAACTAAACATGAGTGAAGTAAACACAACCAGCAGAAGTTGTCTAACAGGCATTTCTCATCCTGGAAAAGCAGAAATGCTCATTTTGATAATACATTCAAAATTGCAAACTGGACAGTGTAGTGACCCTTTCAGATTCCACTTTCATAATCCACAGAATCTTTGCATTTAATCTTTTGTTAGAAGACCCCGAAGTTCTTTGATGCATGCACATTATTTTCCAGTGATTGCCACCACATGAAGAGGGTGTTAATCCTCTGCTAATTAACAACTTGTTGAGGTCAGAGGAGGTCAGTACTTTACATTTTTGGATTTGGTGAATTTTTTGTTCCATGCAACTTCTTGTTCTCGTCAGTTCAGGTATTCTGTAATTTTGTTCCTTGTCAGTGGCAGCATCATCTGGCCCCCTTAGCCCAGTGGAGAGCACACTAAAAGGAGGTTTGACATGAGATTCAGTCTGCAGGTATTTTTCTACTCCACAAGTCCTTTTATTGCACACACTGCTGCTTCAGGCAGTTCAGGTGGTTTATGTAGGCAGGACGTGGAGTTCCACTGCTTTTGACAGTCATACTTCATGTTAATAAAAATAACCCAATACCTCAAAAAGTAGTTAAAAGATTATAAAAGGTATTAAACCCAATTCTTTTTGATGGGGAAAAAGACTAAAGATGATCTTGCCACTTTTATTTATTCAGTATTTTTAAGTATACTGAATAAATACATAAATATTTTTATATATGTGTATATAATATATATACATACTTTTATAAGTAGTTCTTCATTGCCTTATTAATTTGAAAAGTAGCTTCATTAACTCCAGAAAATTTTAACTTCTCTCCCTGAATTACAACTACGCTGCCTGATCTGTGAATGCTCTTAAAAAGCTTCTGCAACTTGAAGAAAAGCAGCAGCAAGACAGTAGATGTTTTGTTTTGCATTTAGTTCTCCCAAACTGGAAGAGGTGAGGAAAGGCATCAGAAAACCAGCTAAACAAAACTTGATGGGATTGGCAGAGACTATGAAAAAGGAAATGCAAGGGCACCAAACCAGTTGATATTCAGTAATTAATCCTGACAGGGAGTTCCACAATTTTATGACACGTTGTAGGAAAAGGCACTTCCTCTCATAACTAATGAATCTGCTCTGTCTTTCTCTAATCTCTCCAGATCAAGCTGAATCATCCCTTGTGAGAGGTAAGGAATGCAGGCATTCCCAAAGTCTCTTCTACAAGCTTCAGCACTTATAATTTCTTTAAAAAATCTATCATCATTGCAGTTTCCTTCACCCAAATAAACGCCCTTGACAGTTTTCATCACCATTTGAACAACTGATATTTTTAAAATACCCTAAAAAGGATAAGTAAATTCTCTTTGGTAACACTGTTCCTTAGTCTAGTTTAAAATTAAATGAAATTGCTTAGAAAGAAAAAGAAAACCACCACGGTATAACGTTAATTTAACCAAAAATTATTTTAAAAAGTACAAAACCATCTAAACTAATGTTCAGATTTAGCCACGTCTGTGCAGCCCCTGTCACTTTATATAAACAGAATCTCAGAGACAGCACTGCAGAGATGAGAGACCATTAGCACAGTTTACAAAGGGAAGGGAGTGATCTGATCCTTTGGAATCTTGATTAAGGGGGAAAAAAAAAAAATTCTTGCAAGTGTTGCTTGGTCTAAAATGATTTTGTGATCTGGAGCTCAGTAGAACCTCAGCACAGCAGAGGCGATTCAGGACCCAGGATGTGCCCATTTTATTTTATTTTTGTTGTTTTTGGCAGATGAAATCCCTGCAGGGTGCTGAAGCTGTGCAGCTCCTCCCCAGGGCTGAGGGTTTCCCTTCAGCACCTGCTCCAGCAAGGCTCTGCTCATCTCCAGAATCACCTTGGAATGGTTCTGACTGTTGAAATGAAGCAACTTCTGACATTTCATTTATGCATATATTGTGTTAAAGTGAGAATAGCTGAAGAAAGAACTCCTGCCTTTCTTTCCTTGAGTCTCTTTTCAGAACTCGATTAAAGAATTTTCCCTTTTTATTAAATTATTAAGACCACTTTTTATTTGTCCTGATACTAATTTGTAATAATAGATTTCTGTGTTGATAAACTAGTAATTCCCTTGAAATTCTATTCTTTCCTTAACACATTAACCAAGAAAGGGATGTGAGTGTAAATATTGGTATAAACACAGTGCTAATTTCAGTGTTTGAAGCAGTTTCCTTACTTGAGGAATTGAAGTATTTAGATGAAGTTAAATTAGGCCACAAGAAAATATATTTTTTAAAAAGATGATGACCTAAATGGTGAATTGTGACAGCAGCCAAGTAAATAACTTAACAAGAAAAAGCTTTGCAGAATATTGATTTAATGCATCACTTAAGCAACAGAATATCTCAAACCCACATTATCCATGCTCTATTTCCCTGTACCTTGGACAGTTTATCTATTCACCTCTCTCAAAGGAACAAAGCACATATTTCTACATGGATTGTTTGCCCACGATGTACAGTTTTTAACACTATGATAAAATTAATCTTTAGAATAATTCTGCTTTTGTGAAAGATATTAGTTGGTAGGAATTTTAGAAGTTTACAGGAATTAAAGTTACAGAAATTTAACCAAGATATGTTAATTATCATTTTTACTCTGGGAAAATCCATCACTGCAAAAATAAAGATTTTCACTGTTTTTAAGGACTGCAAACTGCATTTCAACTTCTTTGGAGAGTCTCCAAAAGAGCATTAAAAATACCAAAAATCTGATACAAAATTACACTGATTTTAAATTATGGCTTGAGATGTCATATTTAGGACAAAGGCTGTAAAGGTTGTGCTTTCTCTGAGGAGGGGGGAGAGAAGGCAAGAAAAAGTCATAAGGTTTTGGTTTTGGTTTTTTTTCTTTTAAAGAAATGAGTGAAATAATCTATTTTTTTTTTTTTAATATATATATAATATTCTGTTTCGTTACGCAAAGTAAAATCCGGCATTGTCGATTATTCCAGCTGAAATTCCTTATCAGTGTTCTGCCATTCCCCATGCCTGGCTGACACCTCGATGGGTAGGGAGGCTCTGAATTCTGAGATTTGCTCTCTGGGGCTGCTGCCTGCTCCATGTGCCCCGGCTGCCACGGCAGGTTCTGCACGTAGCCTGCCCTGCTCCTGCAGGGAGCTCAAACTGCTCCACCAGGGTCCCACAGAAATCATGAATATTATGAATGAGGCCCTTCCCTGCGTGCCTGTCCTCAGGAAACACTCAAGACGCTTTTTCTCCAAGTTTTTTGATTTTTCCTCATGAAGAATTCAATTTTATGGGAAACGGGCTAAGGGGACCTGTGCTACTCACCAGGGGAACAGATGCCCAAACAAAATTATGATTTTCATGGCATTTTTCAAGAATATGGACAGTCAGAATTCTGTTCCCAGCACAGAGTTGCAATCGCTTTTTATTCATATCTTCACTATTTCCATCACTGTCACTTAGTCTCAAAAATATCTCACCACAGCCAAAGAAAAGATATGGAGGTAAATTCAATACTGGGGAAACGAACCAGAGCCAAACTCCTTTTTAGCAAGACAAAAAGAACTGGTTTTAATGTTCAGGTCTCTTCTCAGCCTTGGAGGGGCTGGCCACAAGCTCTCACCGACTTCCCTGCCTGTGGAAAAGGTCCCAAGCTCTTTGCAGCCTACACTTTGTAATATCTGCAAAGCAGATTTAAGGAATTACACAAGTTACCTCCCGGCCAGTTTGATTTATCTTTTACAGCTAAAAGAGGTTATAAGAGCATTGTTGGAGCTTATTTGACCACCCTTTGTAATCTCCCCAGCTGAGCGAGGCAGGGAACAGGACTCATCTGTTCACCTCATGTTGATTTGTCATTTGACATCTGTGTCAGAGCAGCACCCTGCGAGGGCAGACACTCACAGCCACTGCAGCTTTCTCTCTCTCAGGGCCAGAGCTGGCTGCACTATTTACTGGGAATAATTCATTCAGCACATTTCACCCTTTCTCCAGTTTAAGGGTTCCCTATACACGTTCTAATTAGAAGAGATAATTGGCTTAATGCTCAAGCACTTCATTCTTACTTGTTCCCTTTGTCCAGAGGTGTCTGGGATAAAGTCAGGGTGAAATCCTGGTGCCACTTAAAGACACTGAAACCCACTCTTCTCCTTGATTTCACTAAGGTCAGGATCTTTGTCAAGGTCCCTCAAGCAAGAAATCTCCAGTTTAGATTCTGATAATATCATAAATTAGGTCTATAATTAAACAACGGGAGAGAATAAATGATACAGAGTAATAAGACTTTTAAATATCGTCATGATGGCTCTATTAAAATAAAAAAAAAGGTAAAGAACCACAATAGAGATTATTTTAAGTAGGATGACATGCAGGAGGGCTTAGGGTAGGATTTTATTCCCTTAACATGGATCAGACAAATATGCAAACATACTTTTGCAACTGGAAATATTTGAACAAGTGTAGTTTGCATTGACTTGCTCCCTCTGCCCCTCCACTTTCGTCCCCTCTGCCTACACCTTGTTCATTAATCAAGATCAAAACCCTCCTGGTAAATGAATTCTTTGCTCTGTAGTGTATAAGAAATTCATTAATCAATACCAAATACATAATTAAAGATAAAATGTCATTCCTGGAGTAGCAGTTCTGTGCAAGTATACAATAATCTATTTCTTGTACTCTGCAAGGATCAGTGCCTGAAGGCACTATTGAACTATATTCTCTGAAATGCCCCGTGTTTTGCCAGCAATTCCAAACTCCTCTGTTCTTCAGCACTCAGTCACTAAACTATGCCGCTTAAATTATTAAATCCTTTTAATTTAAATTTTCATAAGCTACCAGAGGAAAAATGTGATTCCTTAAAGTAACAGGTCTGGCTTGTTGTAAGGAAAACTGTGGTATTGTTATTGCTTTTATGCAGTATTAACATCCTTTAAGGAAATAACAAAATTAATTATTTCATTAAGGAGTAAAATGTGGAAGGCAGATGGTTTAAAAAAAACAAATCCTTTTGAAACTGTCCTGGTTTAGGACCACCCAAAACTGGAACAGAAATGGAGCAAACAATCTACTACCTTAATCCCTAAAAGTCTGAGATATCAGACAAGAACTAGGAATTAAAAATGGGAAATCTCATTGCATCAAAATTATTGACAAAGAAGACAAATAATGTCCAAGATTTATTATACTGGTCCACAAAGAATATATTACTTTGAAAAATTTGGAATGTATATATTTACTTTAATATATTTTTACTGAAAAAGGTGTTGCAGCTGCTATGGGCTCGTGTCCTAGTGATGCTCTAATCTGCAGCCAGTGCTGTAGGGGTGAGACAGTGCAGGGAATACATTCTTTAATTTAACGGATTCATATAGTTTAAAATACTTAAACATTCATCTATTTCCTCTGTGACAAAAGAGGTGATTTATCCCGGGGAATAATAGATTCAATTAAAAAAAAAAAAAATCAAAATTGAACCATGCAGGGTTTTTTCAATGAAAAGATTTCTACATTTGAAACACAAACTGCTAAATACTATCATTCTTCACCAAATACTGGATTGCACATAATTGGCTAAATTCTAGGTTTTGATACCAATCTTACTTTAAAAAGAAATTAAAATACGAAATGCCAGTCGCAGACACCTATAAGGAAATGACAGTTTGATAAATAATTTATAAAATACACATGTTTATATATAACTATGGGTTAATTGGGGATGGAAGAACTTGCATCTGAAATCAGAATAAGCTGCATAACCTTGTAAGAGTAGTCTGAGGGAAAAATTCCTGTTATGGTCACCAAGTCTGACTCTGCCTGTAAAGCTTTCATTTTTTAGGATGAAAACTGAGCTAGCTGAGGTTTTTTTGAGGGTTTTTTTTTTTTTGAGGCAAGTGTCTTTTAGGGAAAAGAAACTGTTTATTCTGAAAGGACTTAAGAGGAAAAAATGATTAAAGAAAAGGGACAAAAATGGGAGAATTTTTAAAAATTAAGGAAATTACCCAGGGAAGAAAAAAAAGTATTATTCAAAAGAAATCACCAGACTTTCTGGAATACACAGCTGTGATATAGAAACCGTTTACCTAATTTCCATTTTTAGGTTTATCTGATCAGAAGCATGGTTGGTTCTAGCTTTATTGACCAAGTCTTTCTGGACAGCCCAATTCCATGTTGATCTCATTTGTGGCCAAGCTTTAACACTCACATCACTCAGTTTGACCTGAGGTATACTGCAGTTACCAACCCATTGTTTAAACAAGATTTCGTTTTAGCTAGAATTTTTCTTTCACAAATACAATTTCCCTCAGCCAATTTTCAATGACTTCTTCTTCTCTGCCTTTTTCTGCCTTCTCCAGTATCTCCTGGGATATTTTTTTTTGTCTGATTTCTTTGCTTATGCACTACCAACCTCAAGGGATTTTACTAGCAGTGACTAATATAAGCTTGAAACTTTAGCAAATACCACCTACTGCTGAATTATAAAAAGCAAAGGTGTACAGAACAGCAAAAATTCTCTGGCAAAGTTGTAAGCAAATACACACTCTATAAAGTTCAATTACTTTCCACTGAAAGAAAAACTGAAAGGCTTCAAAATGCTGGGCAGCATGAAATCTGCATCCTACACATGACAGAACAGTTTGATTGTCTAAAGGAACAGGTAAAATACATATTTTCAGAAACAGCCATGCAACACATCAACATGCAAAATACATTAATGCCTTTATTCTACTTCTGAAAGAAATTTATCTCAATTTTTTATTTTTGTCTTTCTAAATGTTGTATGCCTTACTAAGAAGAAGCCAAGGGGAAAATCTGCTCCTCCTCCCAAGCAGACATTGAGCTTATATTCCCACATGAAAAGAATCAATTGCTGTTTTTAAAAGTTATTTGTGAGTGCAACCTGTACAAGATGTTCAAGGCCATCCTACTTTTCCTCACCCTCACACCAACCATCTGCTCTCTGATGCTTGCAAATATTGAAAATGCTGCTTTAGTAACTATCATTTCTAACTTCAGCCATGTCTTTTCTTTCCTTGTGTTCCTGGCCACGGAAACTTAAAGAACTCTTTGGAACAGGATCTCTATCAGACAGGAGTTCAGCATCCCTACCAATCTTTGCTAGATCAGGGGGGAAAAGCTGCAACAGCAAAAATCCCTGAGCCAAACCCAGAAATGGAGATGTGTGGTGTTAAAGGACCACAGAGCAGTGGGATCTGCAGACTCTGCCAGCCCAGTTCATTCAGCATCTTATCTCACGTGTTAAACTTCATCACAACGGCAGAATTTGCAAAGTAACGTTATTTTTCACACTGTGATAATTTCATGATGCTCTTATTCGTTGACTCCAACAATTATGAATTAATCTTTACTAACAATAGTGGGGAAAGAAGCAGCTGATTATTCAAGGAGAGTGAACATGATGTAGCCTAAATCTTAATTTTGTTTTCTTTTCAATGGACATGACAGGGAGAATAAAATGTCCATTTAGATGCACAAATACATATAAAGATGCACTTCTCTCTCTGGAGGCAAGAGTGATGCAAAATATTATTTGTTTTTTAATTTTTTTAAAATTAATTTTAAAAAATAAAATCCAAAATACTATGAGTAACAAAAATGTCTGCTTGTATCATCTAGGTCTTTGATTCATGGCTTGAGAAATGCAGGTAGATGATCATTGCTCCAGAGACCCCAGATTTTCCTGAAATCCACTCTTGAGTTGTTTGAGGAAAGAGCTAAGCAATAATAAATGAACCCAGATGTTTATTCCCTCTCTGTAAAGAGCTTTTCAGCATTTTAAAATCTGCAACTGACATTTGTGAAAAAAATGTATTTAAGAGAGGACCATGTTTTGGTCTTAAAACCATAGAGTTTACTGCTCTCTAGAGTAAGGTTTCTTTTATTAGTATTTCTTCTCTTTTTAATTGAATTATACAACAACAACAACAAAAAAAAAAGCAACCAAAATTATGAAGACCACCAGTGCAGCAAAAAAAATGAAAATATCTCCCAGGGTTTTCAGTTTGCTTCCCTCAGTGCTCTGGAGTCCAGATGTGGAAAGCCTAGTGGAACTGAAAACGTTTTTAGAGGGCGGAGAGAAAGTTTTGATGCTACTGCTGCAGCCTTATTTTATCCAAACCAGACAATTATCTTTCTTCATGAAGATTAAAAAGCCAAACAACAGCACCCACCAAACCACACCTTCTATATATTGTTACTAAACAGTATTTATGAGTGAGCCTGCTTTAAAAAAACCCACTCTGCATCTTCTTAGCACTTAGGAGCAAAGCCTTTACAAGGCCTTTTTAAATCAGAGTAGAATATTTACTGTCTTCATCTTCTTTAAAACCCTGCTTGTTAGGTGTGTCAGTTTATTTTTAAGAGGTGTATTTTTTTCCTGCTCACATATCAAGCCAACACATATTGATTTGCTGCAGCCGTACCGGGTCACAGGCTGTGGAGGAATGTTCCCATATCTTACACAGCTACACCTGGAATTTGGTGTTCAGCCCAAGTGATGACAAGGGTGGTCAGCGAGGTGATGATAAAAGTCTATAAATAGCTTAAGAGAGTGAACTCCGAGCAGGGAGAAGCGTTGGGTTAAGGTGGACTGACCATGCTTGACTGGAAGAAACAAAAAGATGCCCTGACAGGCGTGAGCTGCTAAATGGGATCACAAACACACTGAGATTGCCAGCAGAGCAGCCTGGGCTCGGCCTTTCCTACACCACACACACAGAATGAGTTTACCATTCCAGATTCATTATTCTGGGAAATTTCCAAGCATATTTAAGCACTTCAGCTGCTACACTGGGCCCCAAGTTCAGCAGTCCACCAACAGGAGTCACACGCTGGGTGTTTTTAGAACCACACTGGAAAGGTGTAAGAGGAAATAAATCAGCCCAGAGAGGAAGATGGACACAAACCCTGCGAATCTGTCACACCTCTGTTTTCTGTAGTTCTAGGAAAACATGCATGTGGGATTTGGGAAAGGTCTTTTTAATAAGGGTTAATTGGAGAAGTATGTCACACATGACTGAGTACCGTTTCAAATTACTGCTCACGCTGGCATAACTAAATCAGACAAATGACAGAACACTAAAATAGGGAATAGTCTTCTTCCCTCCCACTTAATCTTTATATCTTCATCATTCTCAAATATCAGCAATTCTAGATTTTCTGGAATTTGTTGCTTCTTTCAAAATATTACTAAGATCATATCGTAATATTCCCCAGAGATCAAATAGTTCTGTAAAATCTTTCTTCTGCTGTCAAATTATTAGTCTAGGCGTTTAAACTGCTGGATTCATTTATCTGGCTTATGTGATGCAAAAGTTCAGGATAAATGATACTGATATAGCCCTGTCTGAGCTTAAAAAACAATAAAAATCTGAAAAGGGAAAAATAATCAGTTTAGTGAACCAGATTAGTTATTCCCATGAAAATCACTGTACTGTCTGTGACACTGTGTTACTCCAAAAGTCAGGTCCTTAACCCCAAACCTGAAAAAGTCACTTCAGTTTCCCTCTGCTGCCCAAGTTAAGTGCAAGCATTTCCTGACGCTGAGAATGCAGGCAGAAAAAGGAAAAACGTCGACTTGAGAAAAGCACAGCTTCCAATCCCCACCCACCAGCTCCAGTCAAAGGGATGACTTCAGTCCCTTTCTTAACTAATCCTGTCACTGTAAAATCCTACAGTCATTCTTCCAGCATAAAGGGAAAACGGACTCGCTAGGAGGACCTAGACTCCTTCAGCTTGAACTGTTAACCAATGGTGGAAATGCAAGAATGCTGAAGTTGTGCCTTCAGAGCCAATAGAGTGGATTTGTGTGTCCCACATGACTGTGTTTCCCCTGTCTTTCACATGGGCAGTATTTAGTTCAATTCAGAACTGCAGATACTATAGCATGCAGAGCAGCAATGGGATGTCTGAGCACAAGTAGCCGACTTCCAGGCGACTTCGGGAAGCACATTTTATACATTTCTCCTGAATTATCTGGGATTCTGCACCCTTGGCATTCTGCAACCCTCCTTGTCGCTGCAGAAGGAGACAGTGACCTGCACAGCACAACAGAACTGTGAGTACGGGCTCTATTTATTTTTATTTTCGCTCAGAAAAGCAAACCTCTTAAAAATGTCAAAACGCTACGTGCCCTAAATCAGTGATTGCTTTCCTTATAAGATGAACAAGTATCTAAAGCGTTATTCAAATTCAGAAATATTTCTTGCATGCTTCAATAAAAGAAAGAGGGGGGGGAAAAAAAAAAAAGCAAAAGCGAGTTATCCTCCAGGGCAGTGCCTGCATGCACGCTGCATGACACACTGCTTCCTGACATAGCCAGCGTGCTGCTTTGTTCATAAAGAAAAACAAAGACAAAAAGCCCTACACACGTATGTTGTTCACTTTTATTTGTACTCTGTGTCTAATCAGGCCTGACCTGTCCCCAAGGGGAAAACATAAAGGCAAACTTTAACTCCGCCAGCAAGGGCAGCCCAGACTTTGCAGACATCTGACAGTTATTATAATTAGCTATGAAAGACAGCAAAGACACTTTGGGGCAAATAGCTCTTACATTTGGAACAATGAAGTCGAGCAAGGTTCCCATCCCAGCCCTTCCACGGGGGGAGGGGGAGAGGCAAGGCAGCGGGGGGAGTGTTAGGGAAGGGTTATGGCTGGACTGAAAACACACAACTCGTACAATATCTGGACTCGCTCAGCGCGAGGAGAGGCTTTTTGATAAGCAACTTTGCCTCTCGGTGATTGCGTTCGCTCGGATTCCTGCTGGGGTGGGAAAGGGTGTGGGTCTCTTCACGGCACAACGTCAGGAGGTCGGGGTGCAGGGGGGACCAAGGGGGCAGAAAGAAGGGAATATCCATAGCAGGAGACATGGAAATTGTTTCCCAGAGCTTTACTGGCCTGATCGCCCTAAGCCCAAGTTGCTTTCTGGGCAAGATTTATGAGAGTTCTCAAACAGAAGCAACAGACAAAGCAGCGCTTTTTTTCTTTTCTTCTTCTTCCTCGGAAAAGAAATTGAACCCAAACGAATAACCGTATAATAAACAGCACTGATTTGTATTTTTGCTCTTTTTTTCCCTCCCCACACGCTCGTAAGACCTTTAATAAGGTCCTTCCCACCCCCCTTCCCTACCAAAAGTTAGATTCTGAAAACTATGATCAGAGGGGAAAAAGCAAAGACAATAGAAATCTGACTCGGTCCTGGCTGGGCTGGATGTCTAATAATGCATGAAGTGAAAACAGTTTCTAAGTGAAAGATGAGCAGACTTCTTTTAAAAAAAAAATTTAAAAAAATTAAGTGCAATAAGGAGAAATTGTTGAAAGACTCCAGACAGTACTAATTATGGCTTAAATAAATCTTCCCAGACAGATGTTTGCTTGCTCCCACTGCAAGGAACGTTAAAAGAAGCATTTTTTAAAAAAAAAAAATGGATTTGACGCGAATCTCCTACGCGTGATTTTTTTTTCTTTCTTTTTTTTTTTTGGTAAATACGCTGTTTTATTCTTTGTCTGCCCTCCTGTTATCTCCCCCTCCCCCTACCGCCGCCCACTGTGAGCTGAGACACCTGAAGGCTAGACACAATGATCAACAGAGCACTGCGCTCGCCTGTCTGGATTCCAGCCAGATTTTTTTTTTTTTTCTTTTCTTTTTTTTTTTTTTTTCCCCTTCCACAATCAAGGAGCCTGCACGCAATGCACGGCGAGCCCCTTGCTCTGCTATGTGCAGATCACACAGAAGTCTGAACTGTGCTGCTGAAAAGATTAAAGACAAACACAAGCCTTTCCTCCTTATGGCGGGCCAGGCTCAGTTTCAACTTTGCTATGGTTTTGCAAAAAAAAAAAAAAAAAAGAATAGAAAAAAATGCAATATAAGAAACTTTGTAAACATATATACACATAATTGTACAAAACATATGCACACACACTTTCCAACACAGCGTAACTAGGGACGTGCAGCGTTTCCTGTTTTACTGTGATTTCTGCTCTAGGTTTGCAGCCAATGCAGTATTTTATGTTAAGTTCATGCATCACTTACATAATTGCTGTGTAGCTCTCAAACCCATGCCAAGGTTTTGCGTGCGCATACGATAAAATTACATAAAGGCAAGCAGCCCCTGCACAGACACCCATCCCTGAACCCCACAAAAACATCCGCGTTTGGAGAGACCAGCGACAGCTCCAAGACAGTTTTATGGGAGTTTTAAAGGAGGCAGTGGCGAAATGCTTTGTGGAATTGGCTGCCTGCAGGCCGAGGAAGGGCAGCCGGGCAGGGCTCTGAGCTGGCCCTGCACGCCCTGGCCTGGCTGTGGCCGGAGCCAGGGAAATGCCCGGCGTCACCCGCGCCACAAAGTTGGGCTTGGGAGCGCAGGACTCCCCAAAATAGTTGCTCTCCCTTTGGTGTGGCTATGGGTGGGGTTAGCAGACACACACACACACAGGGGGAATGGCAGATTCCAAAGCCCGTATTCTATTTAATTTTTAAACGTGTGCCGCGCAGAGCGACCTATTTTCTAAATTCTTTGGGAATTTCGTTGCCTCGCGATACAAATCAGGGTGTGATAAACGTGGTGACTAATATTTGCTTGTCAATGTGAACTTTCTGTGAAAAAGACTTAAAAGAAAATGCATTTTAAAGCGCACAGCCACATGCACACATGTACAGTGATTCTAATTTACTCCTTGAAAAGGCTTAAACTATATTTTAATCGCTCTAACAGGTATCTTAATGGAAAAAATAAGAAATTTTTTAGCTTTTTTTCTCTAATGTTGCTTATAAACACTATGAGAAAAGGAACCCAGCATAAGTATCCCATAAATTTCATCTTAAAGAAAACTTCCTTTCCAAATAGCAACGGAGACATGCAAACAAAAGATTGCATGTAGTGGCAGCAATATCCACAAAGCAAAGTAAAGATTCCTGAATAGAGATTTCAGAAAAATTAAGTGAATGAATCAAGAGCTGTGGTCAAATTTGTATTCCTGAATGTTATTTTTTTATAAATAAGGGATTTAATGTTTTTTTAAAGGAATAATTTACACGTATTATATGAAATATGCAAGCAAACTCTACACAATGGTTATAATGAGAAGTATAGATTTGTAAATTATATGTATGTACACATGTTCAGTAGTATTAAGGTGATAATTTCCTTTCTACTTTTCCTGGTATACTATGTTTTAAAACAAAATTGGTCACTTTTTTTCCAAAAGTGTGTTTTGAAATAATGCTTGCAGCTAAACTATGAAGTGCTCACTTTCATTTTCTTAAGGTAATGATAAGGCAACCTTATTTCTATCCTTTCCTAAAGGCTGAAATCCCATGCAAATCAATTCCTCTAAACTTCAGAAGTGACTTACACACTACCTGCTCTTAGGAGGGTGTTTCAGCTGGAAATTTATGCAATGTTTGTCAGTTAATCACACGAGAGATAAGCGTTGAGCTGGAGAATATGAATCCAGGGTCCTTGGCTCCGTGTTTAGTCCAACACTCTCCCCTTCTCCCAGTGAGGTCTCTGGTTTTGTGAGTGCTGGGCACAACAGCTCTGACTGGAGCAGGGAGGAGATACCTGACCAGTGTTGCTTTAAAAATGGCATTATCCTCTCCTGCTCTTGTTGTCCACGCACCTGAGGTTTGGAGCGGCGTGTTTTAGCTTTTTGCGAGAAGAATTCATTTACCTTGTGTAAAAATTGCTGGCTTCTGTTATTTTACTGACTTCTTTAAACTTTTTAATAGTTGATGCTGAAATGATACAATCATGGAAGCGCATGCGTATTTTTGACTCTATTCCTCAAAAATTTGATATCTATCATAATGTATCTATTACCTATTAGCCTGTGGCTTACATTTAGTTGTGAAAATTCTTCATGGTGCTACTCACACAAACTTCAAGTTCTAATTTCCTTTTTTAAACCCTCCTCTCCCTTCTTCCCCCCATGCTTCCTGTTGCATTGGCTTGTTTGAGCCTTTCCTAGTTCAAGCAGAAGTGTGACTTTTAGTCCTGGGAGTAAAGTGCTCAGAATTGCCTCCAAAACTTTCAGAAGACTGGTAGTTTCACTTATACCTCTACAGAGCTGAAGTAACTTGAGAACCTACCAGAAACATAGACAGCCTCAATAAGGTAATGGGGTCAGATGAGCTCATGCATTACAGATAGGAAGAGAACTGCACGTTGCATTTTTTACAGATAAAAAGCACAGAGTGTTTTAATGTAAACATATTTCTGTTTGAAATTTTAGCAAACTGTTGCAAAGCTCAAACTAGAGCAAAGTCAAAACTACTTTCAGCATCGTACAGTTAGGCCAGATGGCCACGTGTTCTTTTCTTATTTAGATGAGACTTTTCCTTTCAATAACATCTTTCTTCCTGACCTGCTTAAAAATTCCAGTGAATGAAATCAGCACAGGATTTTCAATTCTAATTGACCATGTGCAGAGGAAAGGCCAGTAGAGAAATCAGTAGGACCATTGTAAGGCACACTGCATCAATCTCTCCTTTGTCCTGAATCTTTTCTAGTATGAGCTAAAATAATTAAGAATATTTAATTTACATTATTTGTACAGCAGCAAATCTAGCAGCATTCAGGCAAAACTCATAGTGAGTTCCTCTTTTAGAAATGCATGTAACAAGGAAGATGTGTCTGACACCAGACAAGTAGGTACTTGACAATTTAATGGCCAAATATTAAAAAAAAAAAACCAAAACAAAATGAAATGAAAACCCACAGAGCTGGAAACAAGCCTCCCAAAAAAACCTCAAGGAAAGAATGACCAAAAAGACTGAAAGGTGTGGCTGAATTAAAGCACGAACTCCTTCGCCTTTTCTAATGAAAGCAGAAGACTTAAAGGACGTGGCACTCAAAGAAATTTCTGAAAAAGCACATTTTACAAGAGTCTGAAAATTATATTTTTCCCGTCTGAAACATTGACCCTTAAAACATCTGTAATCTTCAAATGCCTCAAATTTGCCTGCGTAGATTTTACCCACACACATCCCACCCACAGTGCGTGGGCTGTGATCAGCCTCCGTTGTGTCTGTGATCTGCGTGCAAGGGACAGAGTGCAAAAACTGTGTGCATCACACACAGACATTAAATACACACCCAGAGGACATCCCTGCAGCCCTACCTACTGCTCTATTTGCATCTAGTGACACGTGTGTGAAGCAATGTGACAATCTGAGATTTAACAAGTAGAGTAGGCAAAGGATAAAGGATGCACAAAGTCCTACCTGGGTGTTTATGTACCCCATGGATAAGGTAAATGGGTAAAAGGAATTCTTCAGAAGGGGTGGGGAAAAAGACTGATTCAGAGCAGTACAGAGCAAGCTTGGTTGGTTAAAAAGCAGTAGCAACAGATAGATGGTTTTTCTATTTTGTACAAATTCACTCTACCCCTCACAGTTTAGTTTAACAAGATGCTTGAATGGTTGGTGGCTTCATGTTATTTATATAAGCTTCAATCAACAAACATCACCTGTAGAATTTAAAGTATGAAAAATAGTTATGGAAATGGTCTCATTAAGATAACTTGAAGAAAAGAAGGGTTTCATTAAAATCCCAATAGTTTTTAAACTTAAGGTGAAAAACAATCCAGAAGAAAATTCAGTGGGCAGCATGGCCCTTGCTATATGTCAAGCATGCAGTCCAAATAACATTTGCATGAAGAAACACGACTGAGAACATAAAACAAAGCACAGACCTTGGGTCTGGCCAGGCAGACGTGGTAAAAGGTCTGATTTCAGCTCTCCAGCAAGATGTTTCGTAGCCTTGGGCAAGTCATTTAACTGCCTGGCTTCTCATCTACGTCACACCAGCAGAATTTAAGTTTTGAATGTGTGATTATAACTACGAGGTCAGCAATGAGATACCAAAGAAAAGGATTCAGGAGAGACCTCAGACGCTTGAAAACAACATAAAATACTAGAGAGAACAATGGTCTTCTGTTTTTGTTATTAAGTGAGATCGTTTTTGGTGTGGTATTTCCACAACAAGAAAGATACAAAAAGACAAGTTAGAAAGCTTCTTTCTCAAGAGATCAATGTCATTCAGTTCTAGCTTAATTTTCTGAAGTTCTTCATGTACTTGAACATTTGTTTCTTATTTTTTACTAACTTGCAACAAAATACCAAAACATAGGATAAATGGAAGATACTGCTCCATCTGTAAAGACGCTCTAGATTGAACACTCATGCAAGGCCTACCACTAAAACGCTGCTGACTCCAGGAAAGGCTTATTTGACAGACTGCCCCAGGGTACCAGTGACACAGAGCAGGTTATGTTGGAATCCAGAATGCAGAGAATATTCCTCTGCATGTTTGAAAGGAGCCAAACCCTCTGACAAATCCTGCTTTTAACCTCTGCCCATGGAAAGGGCTTCCCAGGCTTTGGGATGAGACAGAATTTTCAGGAATGTCAATTGGATAGTAGCATAATATGTAATTTATCACAGGGTGAGAAATGGAGATTTTTG
>JAWWMU010000005.1:22066668-22088184 GCA_035048155.1 Cinnycerthia olivascens
CCAGGCTGGTGTAAAGCCTGGAGTGCAGAAATTGCTGATAAGGAAAGAATGAACAACCTGGAGAATGAGAACAACCACGAGTGCTGTTCGTTTTTTCCTTAACAAGGACTTAATGAAAAAAGCCTCTCCTAACAGGGAAAAGATGTGGGAGTGGAAGAACTCCTACAGGTTCAATGCTGCACTGCATGACCAGAGTTCAATCCTGGGCCCTGGACATGCTCTGTCTGTGGCATTCCAAGGTGCTGATCTCGTATTTTTACTCACAAAACCTGAAGGGCACCCAGCAAACCCCTTCCAGCCTCGACATTCAGCACGTGCTCAAAGCGTCGTGCTGGAACCCGTCTTTAATTTCTACAGAGCAACACATTGCCCTGGAAAGCAAATTCCTCTGCTGGGTTCTGCCCCCATTAAGTTGTGCTCCCACGTTCACCTTTCCGTTTCTATCGATGGTTCTTTGATTCCCACCACTGAACAGGCCGAGGTAGAAAATCTTGAGCAGCAATGCTAAAATTCACTGCGCAGCGACAGAAATCAGTGAGCCTGCACTGGCCAAGAGATTTGACAGGAGACCTTTGGAGCCACCATTTTGTGACTGAATAATGACCACATCACACACACGGAACTGCAAACTTTGCTTCCTCTCCCTGAGGAAATAAGAGGGGTCTCGGCGCAAAACAAAAAAACCCCTGAAAGGTTTTCTTATTAATGTCATTACCAATCAATATTCGAGCACAGTATGAAAGAAATACTCAAGCTTTCAGCTATCTTGCATCAGTGCTGCTCTCAAGATGTAAAAATTAATGAAAAAGGCAACGTGACGGAGCTGCTGAACATCTCAGCGGGTCTGCAGAAAGGGTAGGCTCGTGAAAAGTGGGTGAGAGGAAAATATCCTGCGTGGAAGCACAGCCTCGTGCTCAGAGCAAGGAGAGGAAGTGAGCAAAGCGTGCACAGTTACTGCAGCTGATGGGCTGAATTTCACCAGGCTATTTTTACTGCCAAAGCTCCAGACTGTATTAGGAGTCTATCCAGTCTCTTAAGCCATGGGATGTGGATAATGGGATCAGATAAAATGATTAAAATCAGTTTGGGCTCATGCTTTCATCTACTAAAAGTAATAGATGCAAAACTCAAAGACTTAATTGTATAATAAAAGTACAAACACCTCTTTGTTTTACCTCCGCATTTTACCAGTTTGGAGAAATTGCTGAAGTTTTTCTCTGTTTGTTTGATTGGAAAAAAAACAACAATGGCAAACAAGATGATTCTTTTCTTGCAGCATCCCAGCTGAAACTAGTTTCATCTATCCAAACAAATAAGCTCAGAAGTAGTTGCAGAAAAGAATTTTATACCACATCCCATGAGATATTTTACACAGACTGTCTGGTTCATAAGCTTCAGAAACAAAGACTGCTTTTAAGTAGTTTAGAGAGTTTAATAACTGCCTTTTTATGGAAGCAAAAATCTGATAATTTCCCAGAATGTCTTATCCATACATGGAGTTTGTACTACTGTTTTGAAGCATTAATTTTTTTTAGCTTATTTGAAACCATTGTCTTCTAAGAGAAAAATTTGCAAAGAAAAGGAAAAGTCTAGCAAATGACAACAGTGAAGAAAAGCAGCGCCCAAGGTTGATTAAAAGACCTGGAAAGGGTTAAAAATTCAGATCTTTATGTAAGAATTATAAATGAGAGTTAAAAAGGGGGAGAAGCGGGGGAAGAGCTAAGCTGCTGGTGACTTGAGTGTATTTATGGATTACTATGTCCTGAAAGGAAGAAAACCAGAGTTGTAAGATGACACTGCAGGGGTTGTCTGGACTTTTCACCGAGTGTAAAGTCTGTTTAGTCAGTGTCTTAATGCCTAATGCTGACCTTTGCCCACTTCACTCCTCCCTGCTCCAGGTGCAACATTTTTGCAAGTGCTTTAACATTATTGGAAAGTTTTTGCAGGTTTCACACACTGCAAAGTGCACAGAGCACTTCACACGTCCATTACGCCCACTCAATATCGAGGGTTAGCACATTTTTTTTTTTTTATCCTAAATACACACAATGATTTGTTTTACGCGTTTTCCCTTATTAGTATTACTGCATCAAATTAATAAAAACAAAAGATTCTTTGTAAGGGTATTTAATTTACATAATTCTATACAGCAAGATAGAAAATTAAGTATAAACTGGTCTCATGTTCCCCAGCACTGTGAATTATACCAGGAGTATGCAACATATGCTAGCAATGCTATTGATCTCTCTTAAATTAATTCTCTTTGCTATGGAAATGGAAGAAAAAAAACAAAGCCCATTGCTACAAAATAGTCAAGGCAATACAGCTCATTTTCCTCTGAAAAAAAAAATTGATTTCTTGTACAGTTATTAATTAGGTTTGGACTGATATAAGTTTTAAAGAAAACCAGCAGTTTTAGAAACTAATAATAAAAAGAGCGAAACTACGTAAGGTCTGTACAATTTCAATTCCTATTTACAATTTAAAAAAGAGTATTAAATCTATAAATTCTACAGTTTTCGGTAATGAAGCTAACGTAAAAGTACACACATTATTCCTCTATGCTTTATGTTTAGTAGATGGTTGCTAAGATTTTTGAGGTCTACAATTTAACTTTTCTGAGGAGAAAGTATAATCTGGATACCTTCAAGACCACTGAAGATGATGTTTCTGGAAAGGGTACTGTGGGCAAGGAACCCATTTTCCCATTTTCCCCAGGGCTCCTCTGGGTTCTCCTGGCATTGAGGATGATTTTCACTGTGTAATACCAGGAATTAAAACTCACCCTTCTCCAGTGGCATAAATCTTTCTGCAAAATCCGAGCCTGCCCAGTCGTGCTTCCTGCACTTTGTGATCTGTACTGGTTAACTGTGGCCCCCCCCAAAATTAAAAACTCTGATTAGAAATTTAAAACTTTTAAATAACTGACTGATTTCCTCACTTTCCTTCCTCACTGAGCTATGCTGAGGAATGTTTGTTAAAAGAAAGAAAGAAAAGAAAGGAGGAAAAGGGGTTTAAAAGAGGTGAACAGCAGTAGATGGGCTTTATGGAAAACCCTACTAAGTCCAGCCAGAATAACCCAGGATAATATAATAATAACCCAGGATAACACATCTTCCATGCACAGCATTGCTTCAAGGTGAGACTCCCATAAAAAACACTTCAGATGAGTTATATCTAGGGAGTTGCTGTGACAGAGATGTGTTTGCATCTGGACTAAAACATTTATTTTACTGGATTACCTTTCAGATATGTTAAGCAGCTACACTGCTCACAGGACACTGTGACTCTCTAAAAGAATAATTTAGTGTTTTCCTCCGACATTGCTAAATAAAAATTAGCTTAGGCCATCTTTATTACCTAGATAGTATTAAAGGGCCTGATTTGGGGGGAGATTTTTCTTTAAAACAAAATTTACATCTTAATATAGTAGTTTATTCCAGGAGCAGGCACAGCTCAAGGGATCAAAATATTCTGGGTAGCGTGCCCTGAACCAGTTTGCTTATGTTTTTCAATTTAATTTGTAAATCTGCAACGACCAGAGAATAATGAAAAAACCACAGGTTGTTTATTGTATGACAGACTATTTCTAGAGCTGGGCAGCTTTATCTCAGCACAAAGAGTGCTCCTGTTCACAGTGCAGCTGCTAACAACTCATCAACACTCCTTCTTTAAGAGCAGGGTACAATTCGAAGTCAAAACTTTAAAAACCTGAAAAGTTATTACTGCAGTAAGCCATGCATTTGATTTCTAGCCAGACTGTATCCCTTTGCTCCCAGCACTGTTTACAAGACATATTTAGTGCAGGTGGTACTCTCCTTAATTTCACTGAAGGTCAAGTGTGCTTGTCATAATTGTATTTTTTGCACAGCTGAAAATTCAACTACTTGTGCAGACTGAAAACAGACATTGTTTCTGTAAAGGAAACACGGAGCACTGAAGAGCTGAACTTGAAATAAACAGAATGAGGGAAATTCTCCCAGTTTTCACCTCCTATCTTGTCAGGATCATCACTTTCCACCCTGCTGTGTATCAGTGGAAGCATTTGGGTCCTTCACTCCCAGAACTTCAGAATCCTCTGTCTGGAAAAGTGGTTTCATTTATCTTGCTTTAGGTGGCTATTTTAGATTTTTTTCAGGACTACAAACAGAGATGAAGGTTGTGCAATATTTGCAAATGACTGACATTAGAATGATTTACAAGTATAAAAATGAATAAAACTGAAATTAATCAAGAGTCTAATTTAGTAAAGAAAAACTAGACTGCCAAAAATAAAAATTCATTTTCTGCTATTTTGTAATGTCAAAATCATGGCCTTCAGAAGAGACTCAGTCTTATCCTCTGTAAATTCTAAACTGATCTGTTACAATTGTCAGACAGCAAACCAAATCTGCTGAAAAAAAAAACAACAAAAAACAGCCTGGCAGAAATAGGATACTATTCTTGTGCTTTAATTCACTTACTCTTATGAATTATCCGACTCTCCTACGTGCAATACGTGCACCTAAAATACAAAAAGTTGTCCCCTGAACCTTCTCTTCCCTCATCCACTAACTTACAATCATTCCTAGTGCCCTTCTCTATGCATCTTACCTGAAGAAACAAAATTAAAGCAAAACATCTCTGAATTGCGCCTCATTATAATCTTTTTTTCACGTCAGTCGGAAAAAGCCATAACAAAAAGCCCCCAAACAACCAGGTGTCTCCTTCTGTCATTCTTATGTAACAGCTCAGCCTTGCATAACACGTAAAAAACCCTCCAGTTTGCTTCAAGTAAATGATTCCTGATATATCAGAGACAAGGAAGAGAAATCATCCTTATTTCCAGATTCTCTTCGTGCCAGGACCAGAGCTCAGGTTTGCTTCAGAGCATCAGTCCACAGAACTCCAAAACTAGAGACAGATTCCTCTTGTGAAATCCATTTGCTGATTAGCAGCTTCTTACCCATCTCTTCTACCCCCATCCAATCTGCTGCTCCAAACAGCTCTGCCCTGAATCCCCGCATTCCTCTGCAAACAGCAAAATGTGAAGATGTAAAAATCGGAACTCGTTACATAAATACACAACATTGCACCACGCAGGATGAGAGCTTATAAATTTTTACTTAAAAGCATAAATGCAAGGAAAATAATGCCTGTTTATGAAGCAGCTCAAAGATACAGAAATACTTTCATTAAATTGACACAAGAAAGGTCAGGGCTTCGAATCTACATTTTCGTTATTGTGGAAACCTCAACAAATAACCAGGTTGAAATCTGGTTGGTTTCTGTTATTTCCTCAAAACATAAAATAGTACAGTAAAGCAACCAGCAGAGTCTCATGAAATTTTGCCAAGTCAACTTATAGGACACTCAATTTCAAGCATTTCAATCTGTGGGGTTCATCTGACATTTTGTTTGTAAATCCAAGATTGCTCTTTCCTCACACCCCACTGGCAAACTTATTTTCGAGCTGTATTTATTTGTAATTATAAAGTTTTACTGCTTTATGGTCAAATCCACAAAACACATGCATTCTGTGTATTTGTTTGTTTGGTTTTTTTGTTGTTTTTTTTTTTTTTAAAGAGGAGAAAATACCTCTTGAATCACTATTCTATGCCAGTTTTGTACTTATTATCAGGGAACAAATTTTACACAACTTCATTTAGAGGAACATTAATCAGGACTATTCTTTGAGTATTAGTATTCTAGCTGAGCTTTTCAAATTCAATATGAAATTTGGGGTAACTTAAGATCTTTTCAATGAAAAAAAAAAAATTAAATCCATCACCCTACTAACGAAGGAAGCGAAACCTAAGTCACTTAAAAAGCTGATCAAGTTCCTGTCCTTCTCGAGGAGGATTCAAAATGGTTTTTGCTGAAATACTGGTTTAAATTTACACGGCAGAAAAAAGTCCTGAACTTTAAGAACCAGTTCAAAGGGAACAGGGACCAGCACTGGATGAGTATCAAGTTCATGGATGTTTTTTGGAGGCACGAGGGCATTGTTTCTCTGAGGAGATGGCAGCACACTCCCACCTTGGCACAGGGGCTCACATCGAGCCTCCAGTGGGGCAGGGTCCCCCTCGTGCTCCCAACACACTCCTGGGGAAAGGAGGATGCTGAACAGGTTGTGAGAACATCAGGGTCATGGAAAGGACCAGTGGGACTTGGCTGAATTCCCACCTTTGTGTTGTGTTGAGGAAAGGTCTCCCCTCCGTGCTCCTGCAATGCTGCTCTGATGAGTAACTCGCTGTGCAGTGCCCATATCCTGTCCTAGATCCTTTTCTTCCCTTCTTTAGGATTTACACACAGCAGACAGCAATGATTTCCTGCTGGATGCCCTCAGGATTCACTGCGTGTTTTGGATGTTGCAGAGGAAGACAAGACAGTCAAGAAAATTTGAGACTTTTATGGGAGAGGGGTTTGTGGCCTTTGGCTACAAGATCTTAATGAGCTTCCTGCTCCTTTTTTCCTTCTCTCTCTACAACAGGAGGCAACAGGCATAATGAAAACTAGAACTGTGCGCCCCTCCTTGCCAAAGATTTGTCATCTAGTAGCTTTAAATTTAGAAACTTAAATTGGCTGTCATTTCTTTTACTGCACAAATGTAAAACAAGCGATGTTAAGATAGCATTAAAGAGAAATGTGGGGGAGACTGCTTCTCAATTGTTCTGTTTGAAAACTCTTACTTTATTTCATGACAAGCAGTGAGATTCACTGGAAAAGGCATCCTGCACCGAAAGATATTGGGCATGTTTCATTACATGAGAATATCTCCAAATGAAGACCTTCTGTATTGTTTTCCATTTCCTCAAAGAAGGCTTCAGACTGTACCACCTGTCTAAACATATTTACAGTCTCCCCACACTGCTGCAAGCCCACTGTAGTGGAATTTTTCTAAGGGTCAAAGGTAGCACAACTGAAGAGGCCTTGTTTTGGTTTGTTTTTTAAGGCACAAAGAGATATCCATGAATTTTCTGCAAATCTAGCTGCAGATATAACTGGCTCATAGTAGAAACATTTGTTAATCTAATCTAGAGATATAAACTCTGAGTGGCTGCTAACCATTCCATAAACTTTTTTTAAAATTTAGTACTACATTCTGCAGTTTGCTTTTGACCTACTAAGTTTCTCTGCTGCCCTCTTTTCTCACTTTTTTTGTTTGTAAGATGTTAGTTGAGTCACAAAAGCAAACCCTGTATCTCCCAGCATATTTGCCGAGTTAATTTTTCTTTTACTTTCTCATTTAAGGAGAAAAAGGGGGCTAGGGGCAAACAAACGTTTTGGATCAGGTGATACATCCATATATGAAGACAGGAGCAAAGATGAGAGATCAAACTTGCTTAAAAAAAGATAAGCAATTACTGAATCACAAATATAACATATTTATCCCTTGAACAAATTGCTCAAAATTTATTGAGCGATTAAGACAGTTGCTATATTTTCTGAAATTTCTGTTTGGAGGATCCCTCCCCCATTCTCCAGGAAAGACATCTGGCTACCACTGGATGGAGTTTAATGTTTGAACATCCCATCTGGTTTCATCATGTTGCCACATGATTCCAAGTCATTCAAGAAGTATGAACAATGGATATTGTAGTGGATATATCGTGCCATGTGGATTTAATCTTTAAAAGATGGTGGCACTGTAGAACTCCGTCTTTTAACTAAAAGTCAAAACATTTCACACACTGAAAACTCATTTCCCACAGCCTCAGAAGCCTCACATTTTTTATCCCGCTCTAAGAATGACAAGGAGACAATGTGTCCCTCATACAGTGCTATTCCTTTTGTTACCTGCCAGAACACCTATCCTGAGAAATCAGGAACACGTTTCCTAAACACCACAGTTAAAAGCAGAATTAAAACTGATTTTTCATGAGAATACTCATTATTTTCATGCTCAAATTACTTCCAGGTTGATTAAAAACAAAAGCAGAAGTTTGCTGAGGCAAATGGAAGTTGGGCACTTTTGCCTTCCAGAGCTGGTAACTCTACCTTTCACTGACATTAGCAAAATCTAAAATTGTCTTTCCAAAACAAACTCTAAGTGCTTTCCTCAACAGACCAGCATTACTTTATCTCAGTGATGCTGAAAGTACATCTCATTTCTCTAGATACTCTTGAATTAAAATTCAATTTTCAGTTAATAACGTTTCTTATTCAAACAGTTCTTTCACTTTATTTCTTCATAAGGATAATTGACTCATGGTCCTGTTACACTGATCCTACTTTTTGTATTTCTTGGAGGATGCTTGGTAGGAACAAATGTTCAATAAGTGGCTTATTATGAAAACTTAATAAAAACTTATTTCAGACTAAAAGAGAATTACATAAACTTCAAGTGTAGCAGGTATTTAAATATTTTCTAGCTGTCCTATAAGCCAACTAATAAAATGACATTGCTTCATTAGAGCACTTGGGAAAGTGACTGGTTTTACCTGCAAGGGTGAGAAGATGAGGAAAATGGAGATATTTTGGAGGGAAACACTTTTTTAGTGGAATGCAGCAGACCAAACATGCTTTACATCTCTGGAAGCAGATCATGAGGAGTGACTAGTTTATCCTCAAAACTGTGAGGCCAGAGCTGTGTAACAAGACATTATAGCTGTGCTGATCAGAGAAGACAATTCTGTGAAGACTCATAAAGGCAATGACACCACTCAACTTTTCCAAACTCTGTTGAAATGTGTTTCTTTAGCATCACCATTTTACCAGCCAGCTCAAAGGTTGAAGTCAGATGTGTGGATTTCCACATGACATCAGGATTTTCACAGAAACACCTAAATCAAAAGCATTTAAGAGGCTGCTATTGGTGCTTAAACAATCACTTTGTGTTGTCTGGAAAATTTCTTGACCTGTTTTACCTGCTGTGTTTCAGTTGACAAAACCTGGCGAGAGGATAGGGGCTACTGTATTTAATAAACAGAAAGGGCAAAGAAGGAAAAGATGAGCTCAAGTTTATGGAAGTGAATGAATTCCTGTGCGATGAACAGGACGAGCTCCCAGCAAAGCTGGGTTGAAGGCTAGCTCCATCCATTGGAAAGGCTTTTAAAATCTGTGGAGACCATACAAAGTGTAAAGACAGAGGATTACATGCATTGGACAGAGACACTTCTAGCTGATTATGTCAGGGAAGTTACAGAATTCCCTAAATTCAGGATGAGAACTATAAAATGCAAGATTGGAATAGAGATGGCAAACTTTGCTGATTTTATCTGTGTTCCACTGCTCCTATCACCTCTAATAAGTAAAACATTAGTATCATAGTGGTCATGTTCATTGATGACCACCTCAGTTGTATAGAACTAAGAGAATTGTTTCATTTGGCAGCACTTCTGTGGGCTCTTTTCAAGTAATTCTGGTTGAGTGTTCATTCAGCACAGATTTAAGCAGGCTGTAGCAGACAGCCTCTGTCAGAAAGTCTTCAGAGTCTGTTTGCCTAATTCAAGTGCTCTGTCTAGAAAGGCATTGCTCCTGAGTGCTCCAAACCTACTCATTCAGCTCCTCATGTTGGGAGGCACAAAACACACAATACTTTTCAGTGTGTAACCCACCTGCAACACCTGAATTACTACAAGCACTTGCCACACACTGAAGAGAAAAAGGGAGGCTGATAAAAGGAATTCAAGGAAACTGAAGTCCTAAACTGAGTCTTCCTGAAAAAGCATTTAAGAAATTTATTTTAGTGCCCCTTAAGCCATGAATGTCTTAAAACATGCAAGATCCATGCTTAAAGAGAACTAAAATCCTGTCTCCTAGAATTTAGGTAGGTAGCTGAAGCTTGTTGGTTCTATGTATGTATTTTGCACTAATGGATAGTTTGACTCCTCAGACAGGATCCAGAATTACAGTTGCTTCTACTCACGATCAATTCCACTTAAGATGTAGCAAGAGAAACTTGAAGATGTAGCAAGACTTTCCCAGGGAGATAAAATTGATTTTAACGCTTTCCTTTGAGATAGACTCTGCTGGTGTGGTTAGGCCACATGAAATTGGTGCCAAGTGATCCTCAATCAGATCAGCAATACATCCATTTAAAAAGGCAAGGATACAGTGCCTGATAGAGCTCTGGCTGTTACATCACTTCCCTAATTTACAAAAATGTGTGGGATATTAATGATAATTTTTTAGTTCTTGTATTTATTTCCTAGAACATTCTATTCAGTCATTTTGTTCCTACCTCTGGTGTTTAACTTCCCAAAACTAAAGCAAAATGCCTTCACAAACCCATCCTTCATTAGTAGTTTGACATAAGTTTCAATATTAAGAGAAAACTTGAGCTGGTTTATTGAATCCATCCACTCTTTCTGGATATCTACACAGGTTCCACATTAAATGAAAGTAATGGGTGGTCCCAAAGGGAAATCTCACAGTGGCAGTCTGAGCTCTAGCTTGGGCTTTGGTTATTTTTAACTCATGTTTAGCCTTACAGAAGATCTAAGTGTATTGTGATCCAAACAACTAAATTCAAACTTCAATCTCTTCTCCTTTCAGCAATCTAACTCAGATATTTCTGCAATGCAGACATTTGATATCTCACTCTCTCCCTCTTGCTAACACAATCTTGTTTTCCACATATAAATGGCCAGCTGCCAATTAGGGAAGTACACATGCTGCAATGCAAAGGAAAATAAGTAGATATGTCTGTGTGTATTAACTACAAGTCAGAGTATTGTCTAGTGCAGCTGGAGTGAAAAACACTCCAAAAAAGCTAATTACAACTCCAGTCTTTATTATTATAAGCAAAAGCTTTTGTGAGCTAGGGTTACAGTCCTCACTGCAGTATATTCCTTGTTTTTAAGTCTTTGTTATTCTTTTTCCACTGATTCAAACTCTTGAAAAATAAAATGGTCTCAAAGCTATTAAAACAACAAAAATCTTAAAACAAGGCAATTTATCAAACTATAGTGCAAAGAATAAAATTCTCTTCATTCATTCCATCACCTCTACGGCCTTATAATTGTTTTTATCCATATGTAGACCACAATTCCAACAGAAACGCCAGAATGACAATTAAACAAAACCTATTAATGGAGATGGAAGCATTTTTAGAAGCTTCCTTAAGGAAAAATGAAGCTACTGGCGAAGCCAGCAGGACACCCAGGCTCACCAGCCGGGCTCCTGCTCCAGATTCAGAAGGATGAAAAATGAGAAACTCCTCTTTGTTTACTCCCTGATTCCCAAGCTGTGTTAGGATTATTCCCTTTATTCATCCTGCTATAAACCAAAGCAGACAATCCTCTGGACACTGCTATAAAGGAACAGAGAAATCTAGGTAGTTCTGTATGGTGTGATACACAGTTGTATCTCACCCTCAAACCTTAGCAGCACTAATTCAGATCAGGATACTGAAGTTAACAAACCTAAAAAGCCCATATTATCTCCTTCCTCTCTGTATTTACTGTCCAAGTTCTGTAAGTATATTGATCATCTATAAGCCTGCTAAAAGAACCTAACTAATTTTATTTTATTCATTCTCCTATTTAAGAAAAAAAGACTAAGCATAACTAAATTTTATGGGTTCTGTAATTTCCATGTGACCGTGCTGCATTCTCCCCTCATGAAATGCCTGGCATCTTCTTGTGCCACACTACTCAGCATAAGCAGCTTTTCTGTAATTCATAGGCCACTTCTGTACAGAGCTGTTGCCATCCTTCATTTCCAAAAAGCAACTATATGAAGTGATAGAACTCTCAGAAATGGAAAAAAAAAGAAAAAAAAAAAAGGTGTCCTACTTTTAACTTAACAGAAAATGGCATTTCATCTTATAGCCCTGGCAGTGCACTTGCTCGTAATGTGATGTGTCATGTAGGTTGAAGTGAATTTCTTTGCCTCAAGGATCAAGTGCCACTTCTCACCAGAAACGTAAGAAGATTTCACTTCATGTTTGACTCCTAATTCACAAGTGCTGCAGTCTTTGAATATCAGCTTTTCTGTCAAGCTGGAGGATGGTGATTCATAAAGTTAAACTTCGTGTGGAATGGCACCATTTTTAAAGAAAACTCCTTCAGAAAACATTTCTGTTTAGAAGAGAATTTATAGTCAAAAAACAGACACACTGACTCCAAAATAGCTGTTTCACATTTAGCAGTAAATCAACTATTTCAGACAGATCTCTTCATTCTTCCCAAATTTCACTGAAATTCAAAGTAGAACAGGACTAGTTTTGAACTCAAAGTTTTGTGGGCTGGAAAAAGTGAGTTCTCTGCTTACCTGTGGTCATGAAATATTTATCAGTTTGCTGGTTAAAAAAATAGCAATGAATGGTATCCAGTGATTCACTTTTTTTATGTGAAGGACTTGGTATAAATCAGCAATCCAGCATTCAGTGCTCACATGCATTCAACACTGAGTAATGCTACTTTAGCTCTCCCCCATGCAAGCACAACAATGTGGCCTCCCACCAAGTTATTTAGTGCTTGATGTAGTGGATCAGAAGTACCTCAGAGTTTTTTGGCATAATTAATAACTCAAGATAGAACTAAACACAAAATTTGTGGGGAAATTTGCAACCTTAATGTGCAACTGTAATAACTCAATTTCTAGTAAAAAAAAGGTTTTAGTCCTTTTTGGACAAGTGGAACAATTTATCCCAACTTTTCCAATGAAATATCCAGTAAAAGCATTTAATAAAACATAAAAATGCTTCAAAACCCATCCTCCAGATAAAGTATATTTATCACAATCCCTGATCCAAATCTACTTTGCAGGTGTTTTAACAGAGACTTGCAATTGCTGGAAGTTATTCAGGGGAGGGGAAGGATGACTTTTGCACTTTGATTAGTGCAGTTTGGGGAGGAAGAGGAAAATAAATGACATTCAGCTCTGTTTTAAAAATAATTCTGCTGTGAGAAGATCCCACCCTCACAAAATAGGTGTGATCTGTAACAAACCAAAGATAAAGATCTTTTCAGCCTCTGCTTATGACCAAAGCTAAGCAAATGTGCAGCTGACAAAGGAACCTGAGACTTTTCTGCTGGGCCTTCAAAACCTTCATTGTGGTATTGTAGAGAAGAATGTTAAAGAGATGCTTCTTTTTCTTGAGAAACATCTTTTTCAAAGCCAGTGCAGGCTGCCATTTTCCCAGCCATACCCATGTGGTGTTTGGCTCTGCTTGCAGGGGACTCCTCATGGAGAAAACTCCATGTTTCACAGGAATTCAGCAGAATTTTTTACCTTTGACCGCAGCCTTAATCCTTCCATTTTATAGCTATGAAGAGGGCAAGGTATGCACTTAAATTTTTTATTTTTGAAAGGAGGGGAGGATGTTTCAGAGGGTCTTCAAAGATTTGTCTGTTCGAGTTGTGGAACTAATAAAAAACAAAAGTTCAAAACCCTTAAGTATTTTGAGCTACCAATTTAGGGCAATCCCTCAAGAGAAATTTCTCACTGTGAATGATGTGCTGGACTTGCTTTTGTTGGTTTTTAATACCAGGAAGTTGCCTCCCAAATGAAAATGCTTGTTTGTTTATTGCAGTATCATAAAAAAAAATATTGTCCAACAAACTACGTAATTATTTCTTTACAAAGACATGATACCATTCAATTAGAAAGGTTTACATGATTAAAAGAGAGATGCACAAAGATTTAACAAATACACATCTTCCCTTATTAAGTGGAAGTCAAGTACATGGCAGCATGATTGGGATTAGAAGTGGGAGGGTGACCAAAATTTCTTCTTTCAATGGAGTCTCATCAAGGTTCGAGATCTCCAGATTAAAAGCAAAACCAACAACCACCATCCCCACAGGAGCCTCTGCAGAAACCAAAGCCAAACCCCAGTGAAAGCTTCATGCACACTCCTGTATATACTTCAAGTCATTCTGGTACTTTGGGCTGTTGATTTTTTTCTTTATGCGAATTTTTTACAGAAGGTTTTCCACATATTTTAAGGCAGAAGTTTTAGGAAATGAATACGCAATTCTGCGTCGTTTAGTGATTAAGACAAGAAATGGTTTTAACAGTCAATCAAAAAGAGTAACAAAAGGAACACAAAGGAGGTCCCAGCTCTCTAAGTACTGCTTGTCTTTGCACAGAGAAATTTTGTCTATAAGCATTCAAAATGCAGAGTCAAAGCACCCTTCTGCAACGTCAGAACTCAGCGCCAAGAGGCAAAACGTTTTGGCTGGATAGAGAGCGATTTAAAAGTTTTCCTCCTTGTTGAAAATAATGAAAATTATTTTATATTTTATATATTAATTTCTATATTTTATTTTATATTATACTGCAGCCTGCCCAGGCTGCAGCACCTGCCCAGCAGCACTGCCCAGGCCATGCTCTGCTGCCTTTATCAGTGCAACTCCTGGGGAGGAACCAACAAAAATCCAAAATTGTTCCAGGCAGCCAGAACCTCCCCAGAGTGTCCCAGCTGCAGGTGAGAAGCAGAACAAAACTCTGAGACTGAGACAAGATGGAGAAGAAACTTGGACAAGTATGACCTGCTCTAACCTGCAGGCAAGAAGCATTTGGATGTTAACATCTATAGGTGCTAATTTAATTAGTAAAATGAGGTATGGGATGCCATGCTGCTTAAAAAAAACCAAAAACCAAGGCTCACTGCATTCACCAAAATATTGTTTGGCATATTATGTACTTATGAAACAGGTTTGCCATATCTGTCCCATTTTCTGGAATGAGGGAAGAGAGGAAGTACTCTACAGAGCCTGGCAAAAATAGGGTAAAAGTTGTTTAACAAAACTCCCTTCCTGTACCATAAATGAAGGCTTCCACTACACCTATGTCAATTATATAGTCTAGAGAAAAATAGGAACTTAAAAATTAAAAAATAAAAAGCACTGGATACTTACAAAAGAGAGCAGTACTTGTTCTTTATGAGAATAGAAAATTATCTCCTTTCAGGGGAAAAGCAGTAGAAGAGGAAAGTATCTTCTGTTCTACATCCCTATATGCTTTATTATAAAAAACCCAAAAATCCATTTATTTAACTGGTCACATTATATTTAGTTCACCTGGGAGAAATAATGCTTCTGGAAAAGTGCAGCCCAAGTTAGCTACAAAATCCTTTGTGCGAACATTTAAGCAAACAAAAATCCTGTTTCATCCTCTCATATTCCTATCTCCTGGTTTTTCAAAAAACACAGGTAGCTGTGTTTAAAGGAGTGAGAACATGAGGCACATTGATTTACTGAGTAAGAACTTAAACCAGGACACCAAGAAATAACAGTGGCAGGTATTCTCTTACTCCTCTGCTGCCAAAAAAGAGGCAACTCTATTTCTTCCTCTGATTACAGTGGTGCATTTGAGTTTCTGATGGTTGAAGAGAGCATTATAGGAAATTTTTTTTTTTCCCCCTTCAATTACTGTTCTGTGAAAAGCAAAAGTTTTAACTTCCAGAATCTGCATGTGGAGTATTGGAATTTCTCTCCATTTTTGACTCCCAATACTGACTGTCACAGCAGTGAGGGCTCTCAGGGCATTGCCCCTCTCCTGAACCCCCTGTAGGATCCATGACAAAGATTTGGGAGAGCCAGGAGGCCTCTCCACCCTACAGCATCACCAAATTAAATGCAGCAGTATCTGTCCCTTCCAAAGATCTTTTCTAATGCTAGCAGGTACCTTCTGTTCCCTGTTTTACACAGAATAAACTGAAAGTCTAAACCACTTTTTAAATTGAATCTCTAAAGTGAACACCTTTGAAAATTAAATACCTGAACACACATATATCCTATTGGCCATCCTTGGATTTTATTACCTGATTTGTTTGGAACAAATTTTGTATTTCACTTCTGTTCTGCTCCCTGACAGCCTGCAGAGATTTTGCACACAGGAGCCCAAACTTTCCAAGAGGCAGCCAATAGCAGACATGCTAAAAGGAACTTTGGGGCAAAATTCTTTAAGTCTTATCTATCTGCTTGCTTCTACCTTAATACCTTCACAGTAATTTACAGTATTTTCACCCATACAATCATTTTTTTAATTTAAAGGGAGGATGAATAGAAATATCTTCTTTAAATCGTAAGCCAAAGTTTATTGCTTAAGAGAAATAAGCAGAGCTTCCCAAGTTCTATGAATTACAGGGATTTTCAAAGACTTCCTACAGCAAATGTGAAGTACCATAAAAAAAATAGACTCTTAACATATTTAAATAATGGTCTGGAATGTAATTAGAAACCTTAATATTTGAAGTTGAATGAAAATTCATTTTCTTTTACTTTCTTCTAGTTAGGTTTCTTACAAGGGGCCTTGTGTTTAATCTGAAATAAATCTTTACCTTTAAAGGGGACAATATTTAAAAATGATGGAGAAGGGATGAACCAGGTCCAATCACAAGCACACACACAAAGAAAAGTATGCTAAAAGTAACTAAAAATCCTAGAGCAAAAAACTACTGTATTAAAAGGTGAGATAATCAGGCTACACACACTTGCTTTGAACCTTGCAACTTTAACAGAGTAGGGTTTAGATAACACCCTATTAAAAAAGGAAAAAGGCACAAGATGATCCCTACAATACCACATAAAATAAACAGGAAATCTAGATAATATCCTGGGAATGGCTAGTTATCAAGAATTCCACTTGGAAACTATGTACTGGAAGATTAAAGATAGCAGAATGCTGCCACCAATACTAGTCCTGTTAGAACTGTAGCTTTTCATATCAGCACCTTTCAGATTAAACTCTTACTCTACATTAGTCTGGTATTTACTGTTCATTAATCTCTCTGAAATACGCATTTAAACAACCTGCATGTACCAGTGCACACAGCACTGGTAATAAATAATCTGACAATTCACAGAATTCAAACTGCTCACTGATGGATCACCTTTCTTTCTAAAAGAAGCACCCTAAACATGGAAATTTCCACCTTTCTTTATGCAAAACCACATCAAAAATTGAAGAAAGAGATCAGGCTCTATTTTCTGGGACATGATACTGAAAATAATCGAGTTTGGTATTAAAGAGACTTGCATATTGTTTCCTTTTTAATTAGAAAAATTCCTAACCCCATATGCTGCACATGATAAACCTAGACACACGATTTTCAGAGGCCCAAAATAAACGAAAAAGAAATGCAATTTTCTTCACAGCTTTGCTGTGTAGGGTAACTTTGTTGTGGTAAAGAAATGAAGAAACTTCCCAATGAAGTTTATTGGGAACTCATGAGTTATTACAGCTCTGAGCTAGGGAAAAAACTTGCTAAAATACATCACAGGTACCCTGAAAATGCACCTTCAACTGTTGTCTCTGACTTTTCCCCTGTTACAATGGGCGTTTGAAGTGATATCTGAGCTATTTCTTTTCAGTGAGAAGCCAAGCACTTGTGTCAAGCAGCAGCACATGCCACAGGTTGTCTCATTTAAAAGCTGTAAGTCTGGCCAGACATTGGCACACGTGATTCAAGGGGACAGAACTCTGGGCTTAGCAGGGAGGGAAAGGCATTCAGAAGATAACAGGAGTCCAGGGATGAACTGCAAAAATATAGAAACTCATTCAGGAAAATGGGAGAAGCCTCTGCGTGCTCAAATATCTCCTTTAGCCAGCCAACAATAAAAGAAAAACTGCCAGGAAATATTTTAACCTGACAAGGTACTGTAAACAGCATGCTCCTCTTCTGGGATGTAGCCTGTTGCTTTCAGTGGGAAAAGTTATGGAATACAATGTTGGGGTGTCTTTGAATTTACTGAACTCCTTCCAAAATGCCTTATGGTGGATTATTTAGTATTCATCACCATGCTTCTGTGGAGCAACGGCTGTTAATCTTCTAAAATATACAGAAAAGGAGAAAACAGCAGCTCTGCAAACAAGCTTATTCCGTCCTATCTTGTCATTTTTAGCAGAGAGCCCAACAACTCACCTACAAGGGGAAATTAAATAGCTAAACCAGGAATTTACTGTCCAGTGTGTCTAAGAATCAGTGAAACAAATTCACTTTGCTTCTCTTCTCAAGGCCAGCACCGAGATGACAAACAGTCTGTATTACACAGTTATATCACATGGTCATGCCAGAGGATGAACCCATAATTCAACAAGCCCAGACTTAAAGTCCAGCACAAACCCAGGGTTAAATGTGCTTCTGAATATTGCATTCAGTCATTGCTCCCTAGGAAAACAGCCAATCCCCCAGCCCTGCAGCCAGAAACCTCCTCCTTTTTCCTGCACCTCCAACCTGCCCCTCCACTGGAACCCAAAAACCCAACGAAATCACAAGTATGGCAGGCAAGGCAAGGCTGGCTTTTTGTCTGTGCAATGTGGAGTTACTGAAATGAACTTAACAGCTCAGTGAGATAAAGAGCACTGCTCTGGTTTTACAGAGGAGATGAGGGTCTAACTCCCCTTTTGCTGTTTAACTGATTTTAACAAGAGGAATTGGGAGGGTTTCTAGCTACCTTCTGAAAAAGTCTATCTTGGAAGGGAAAAGGCAGTCTTCAGAAAGGAAGAAAACGGAAAGCTTTTCCTCAAGTTTCCTCTCATTTCTTATCTTCCTAAAATACATATATACAGTTTGTTCCAGGAAATGTCTGAAATGCCTTCTGGTAGCTTTTAAATAAACATGAAAATCTCCTTTCGAGTTCAAAGAATTTCAAATAATGACAGGAGAAGAGTTCTTGGACTGTAACACAGATGTAAACAAAGGTCACGAATCACTCTCAATAATTAAAATGCATTATCATTACTTTTTGACTTTTAGTCTGGCATCACATAACTGAATTAGACATGAGCAAAGCCCTAATGTGATCTTTCCTGTACACTAAAACCAACAGACCTCAGCTCCATTTCTCAGCCAGGAGCTAATGTTTCTGGGTACATGTTCCTGTTGCTGTTTCATTTGTCAATAAAGCCTTATTTACTTGCTTCCTGTTATTAATTATGGGAAACAGGATCTCTTCAAACTGTAGGAGAGGCTCTTTTAACTCCTGTCTAGACTTCTCAAGACAAAATATTGATGAGCCCTTTAATGTTTGTGCAGTGACACAAGCTGAGCAAAAAAAAAAAAAAACCATCATTACCTCAAACAGCTTAAGGCTCCTTATCACACATCCACAAAAAAAAAATCCTTTAAATCACTCGGGCTCACATCCTTATTGTTAGTCACTGAAGTAAGGTTTCCTTTCATAGTTGGATACTTTCTTCATCTGTCACACTGATTAATTAACAGCTCACAGTATGAGCCCTGAGCTTAAATAGCCTACTGAAATGAGGAGGAGAGATCAACCTTAATATTCCATAAAAAGCTGAAGAGGAAAAATTCTTTCCTTAGTTTGAAGGGATCTGTCTTCTAATAATAAAAAAATTAACTAATTTCTGTTTGGTTACGTTACATGAGGAGATGAAAGCACCCAGCTGGTGAAGGGAGATTGCAGGAAAGGATTGGGACAAAAGTTAGAGAAGACTTTGAGAATTTTAAATTAAACCATTAGTTGGAAACAACCAAGTCTTGAACACCAGTGAAATTATTTTCATCATCATTAAGAAAAGCCAGTTTATCAACACATAATGAGCAAATCCATAAAAGCACAGTACCAGTGCCTGTAAAGCTCTATGGGGAAAAGGCATGCAATTACACGAAATGGAGAGTTTGCTAAAACCTTAAAGCTAAAGCTGGTTTTAGCCAATTGGTTGTTTCTCTCACACACACCGCTTTCCCAAACTGTTACAGTCTGGCAATTATTTCAAGAGTTTGACTTTCCACGACTGAAAGTTCTCCCCCTTTTTTAAGCCCCTCCAGTACTGCTGAGTGGGCAAAAAAATTACAGATGCAAGAAAAGCTGACAAATGAGCGCAAGGCCCCTCCTCTCGAGTGCCTCGACAGCCAGAGCCCCTGCCAAAACATGCCTGAAAGCCAGCGAGGAGACAAAGACACAAAGATTCCATTTTTTTTTTCAGGGAAAATAGATTTCATGTAGAAACTGCTAGGGAGAAAAATGGCACGCTGGCACGCGTGTAATCTCACAAGCAGAGCAGGAATGAACGTTCCGAGAAAAAGTGAAATTATATTCGCGCCTTGAGTAAGCTCAACAAATGCTATTTAACACACGGCTCTTTTTAAACTGCAAAGTGCTACAGGGGGTAGGAGAGGGAAAGCTCCCACAAAGTGAGGAAAAAAACCATTTTTAAGTCATGGAGAACCTTCAGTTTAACAGGATCCAAGCTAAGAGTTCACGGCTGTTGCTCTAAATCACCTCCCGCTAACGCCGTAGTACACAACCAGAACAAAGTAAATCCAGCTTTTTTAGCTCAAATCTCTTCTGTGTTTACTACTAAAAGACGCTCCCCCCAGGGTGTCATTAATAAAGTTGCAACGAGTTTAAGAGCCTGGCACCTAGGCACATCCAAGTTTTCAGGCTTTTCATAACAAGTTTACTGCTTCCATGACTGGCACTCCTCGCTGAGCTGGAGCAGGTCTGCCTCTGAGCAGGGAGAGCAGCAGGGAGGTGAAGGCAGGCAAGCAGAGCAGGAGAAAAAGCAACAACAGGATTTCTCTTTGAAACCAGTCAAAGCTGGGGGAAAAGTCCAATTCATGGTGGGAAGATTTGGGACAACTCCAGATCCTCGCTAATTTAAAAATAAAAA
Organism: Cinnycerthia olivascens; assembly: GCA_035048155.1. NCBI lineage: Eukaryota > Metazoa > Chordata > Aves > Passeriformes > Certhiidae > Cinnycerthia > Cinnycerthia olivascens. Next base: position 22,087,186 of record JAWWMU010000005.1, read on the forward strand.
GGATATTCACAACAGCATGTAAGATTAGAAACTTTAGTTTTAAGTGATTCCAGTCCTTTAGGACTCAGCGGCAAAAGGAGCTACTGTTAAAAATAACATAAGCTCCCACCAGATGGGTAGTTTAGGGAGTAGAGGTGTAAAATTGAGTTTTAGTCATCAGAAAGGTTTTCAAGATGCTCCCAGCTCTGATAATTAGTGCTCATCAACATGCAGCATTCTTACAAACTCTCTGCTTGTAACACACCTTTTCTTTGTCCTGTGGGAGGCTGTTCTACAGAGGCACTCAAATTCAGCCCAAGTCTTTCTGCAGGACACTAATGCAGTATAAACAGAACATAGAAAATGTTATAGAATAAACATTCTAAAAATGAGATTAATGCCCTGAATCAACTGGTTTGTGGCTGAGGATAAACAACTGCTGAGAGCACTCTCAGAAGACCCCAAGGGGGGCTCTCTGCTGGGCTCACCCTCATGTTCCTCTTCCTTCAGCCCATGAGGGTACTGCACATTTCTCACTCTGAACCCAGATTCTGCCTCTCTTCCCTTCTGTCTGCTCCTGAAAACTGCTCTGCCAAAAGACTTATGAAAGAAAAGGGCTGCTAATCCTTTGACTAACTCATAAATTCCCTTCAGGATATCAACACTGATTGTTACACAAGGACTGGGGATAGTCCAGAACTATTTATATATTAAAAAAACAAACAAAACCCAACCCTACTCTCCACATTACACCTGAGGTGAAGCGCCAGGAACATGAGAAACCTTGAACACTGCCCATTCAGTTACAAACCCACATTTATTTTTCACGAAATTTCCTCACGTTCCTTTAGCTGATCCCACTACCCCCCCCCCACCTGCCAAGTCTAGGCATATTCTAACACTTCATAGCCAGTCAGCATCTGAACTCTTCTGGGTTTTTTTGTACCATCCAGCCATCACCCAGCCCCTCCAAAACGCATAGCTGTGCCTATTTGGTCTCCATCCTCAACCAGACCAAAC
>JAWWMU010000005.1:22088284-22103274 GCA_035048155.1 Cinnycerthia olivascens
AAGAAGAAAATAGGGCTGTAGTTAGTGACTTAGGTAAGAGAAACAGCAGAGAATGAAATAAGATTTATTAGCAGTTACAAACATACTTTATCTCATACAGCTGCTAAACTCATCTTCAGAATATCATTACAAAGTAATCTTTACAGAGAAAACTCAGATTATAGAAAGAGTGCAGCAGTGAAAAACATTATCACTTGATTTCACACACGTTCCATCACTCACCTAACGCTGTTCCTATCTAAATACTTCCAAAGATTACTTGAAAATCAAATGTTTTTCAACCCAGAGAAGCTGCTGAAGGTCAACATGAAATTTTGCATCTGTGTCTCATGCCTGCCATTGCAACTGAGCTCATTTTAATGGCCACATGTCCAGGCAGTGAGGGGCACAGGCCTCGGAAAGGAAGGAGACTTCTGTTGTACTTGGCACTGGTACAGCAAAGGTCTTTAGCATTAAATTTATTAGCATTAATGGGCATTGTGTAATTAAAGCACTGTGCTTTAATGCCCTGAGGGGTGATGGGGCTGTTTTTTATGTCCTATAAAATAGACCAAAAAAAAGTGAGTTTTTAAAGCTAGTCAAAGAATTCCAATGTCCACGTTACTCCATTAATAACAGAGAAGGAGTAGCTGAACAAGATGGATCCGAAATTCTCAAAATGTCTTCCATGAAACCACAAGATGGTTAATGCTAGACACCAGGTTTTTGAGAACATGCTATGTAATTACAGTATTTTTCAAGGCCACAAGTCCTTCCAAAAATAACCATTAGATCACGGAAAAGTATAGATTTGGAAAAAAAGATTTTAGATCTAATATACCATACTCACTTGGTACTAGACTTGTTTAAAGGAGTCCAATTTAATAAAGTGGCTTTGAGAAGCAACTCAAATATTTGTTACCTGAACCCTGGTATATTTTCTTTCCCGAATGCCAAGAATTTAGAAGGCTTTGAGAATCTCATCACCTAACTCACTGCACGGGAGGGACAGGGGGAGGCATTTATGCAGTTCTTCAGGTGCTTTTGAATATCACAGGCTGAGACTGGAATAATATTCAGAGCTACTAAAAAAGTGCAAGAGTGATGCAGGTTTCATTAGGATTGGTGCATGTCAGCAGTAAAGATCAGACCTGCATTTCAGTAGTTAAGCAGGATTAATTTTCTGTAAGAGAAAATTAATTCAGAATTACACTACAGAAAAAAACCAACACACAGAGGTCTAGCATTTGATTTTTCAGAAACTGATCTTGCCAACACTTATCTTCAGCACTGTGAAATAATCCTGGAGCTCATTTTCTGGCAATTTTTAGGTTTTTTTCATATGTCTGAATGATCCTACATGAACAGCAAGTCAGAACAGCGTGGAAAAAACACGACTGATGTAACTATTTATGATGTCTAAACTATTGAGAATATAAGGCTTGTTGACAGCATTGTGACACATCCTAATAGTCTGAATAATCTAATTTCACTTAGAGCTAGCTTGAAGCAAAACTGATTTCATGTGAAAACCTGAAGAAAAAGTTAACACAGATCGTACAAAACCACCCAGACCTTTATGGCAACACCAGCGATTTTTCCTTGGGGAATGTCAGGATCAATTATTGGCTGATCTATTGGACATATCCTAAAGTATGAAACAAAACTCTTCATTTCTTTGTCTTCTAGACAAATCACCACAGAGCTGCAGAGCAGCAATGAAGAGAGCTGAGGGCAATTTGACCATCATTATCATCATCTGTGCCAGCTCCCCAGAAATCGATGGAACACGGAATCGGGGCTCCAAAGGTACATCCCAGGGATTAGCTGCTCTGCCATTCAATTAGCAAATGATTAAAACAAGATGTTTTCTTCGATTCCATTAAGATACTGGAAGCAGGGAGGGCTATTACCTTCCGTGAAGAGTCTACCTTCCCAAATTTTGTTGTTTATTAACAATGCGCCGCCTCAGCCCAACGATCAGTGGGCTCAGGTACGAAGTACAGATCATTACAGAACTCCAGCACCTGCCTCATTTGAGCAAATCAAGTAAGCACACCTGAACCAGTGACTGCACAAAAATCTCCAAGTTTGTATCTACTAGTTTGCACCTTTTCTGCCGAGCCCATGAGCCTTCTTCTGAGGAATCAACAAAACCGTGCAGAGATCAACGGAGAAGTTCTCAAAATTAAAACATTTTCCTTTCCGAAAGAACAGGACCCCAGGTAAATGATGCCTTTTAATACAGCACATGAAAATTTCAATTATGGAAATCATTATTCTAGGCACTATGTGCCATTTTATATTCCCAGCAGGATGTTTTTCATCTCATCAAGAGTTTCCAAGGCTGTTCAGTGCTCCTGTGTATGCAAAACACATTTAAGGGCCCCCAAGAAGATCTGTTAATTAAAAAGCCTAGTCAAGTGGTCAGACAGACTGGAACTTGAGGATTATAGGTAAGAGGGATGAAATGAAAGCTTGGAAATTATAATTTCTCTTTCTGTGGTAGCAGCCAAAGCAGCTGTTATAAACTGGGCAAATTAAAGATGTGGCTGACTGGAAAATAAACATTGCAAAAAACACAACAGTAAGTCATCCTCACCCCACTTTTAAAAAGCCAAAAGTGCTGACCGTTTCTTTTTTACTCTCTCTCTTCCTGTTATTCTGATCTGTCACAAATATCCTCCAGCTGGTTCCATTCCAGCCCTTGTCCACCAGTTCTGGCTTCCCACCCCCATCTTGGGGAGTGAGCAGTAATTCCCAGGGCTGGGGACAAGTGCTCCATAGGGGGAGCAGTCAGCAAACAAAGAACGCGTTTAAAAAAAGAGCAGGTGAAATAACAGAGTTGAAGTTCTATCCTTTTTTTTTTTTCCTCTCTCCATATGAGAGTTGTTCATGTAAAAACAGTCTTCTTGTACTGAACAATATCTCCCGTTCCTTGAGAGCTGTTTCACCCATCCAGCACAGTCAGCATCTAGCTACAGAAAGGTCTCCAATTATAAAAGCCAGATTGCCACCACACTTTGCAGATATGTTTATTGAATGTCTTGTAATTGACTATTTTCAGGGGAAAAAATCCCAAACAATCCAACCCTTTTCCTTTCTACATTTTCTAGTCTGCTTTCACGATTATTTTTAAAGGCTAAAAATAGTTTGGCCATGAGCTAATGAGGCTACACATATATTTTCCATATCAGTAAGTAATGAAGGAGCTACGAATTACTGCATAAATAAATTACTTAGAGACTCCAAAAACCATCCCAGAACAGCCCTTTTCTCAACAGCAGATACAGACTTCCTTTTAGAAGCAGAATAAACATCAGTTGCTTTGTTTAGACAGCTATAAGTCAGTGTTGCCAAGCTAGAATTTGTATCAATTTATATTAACATAAACCTGTGGCCTATTTTTGATCTCATTTTATACATCATGAATGAATACCTCCCATCTATTTCCTCTATGCTTATTTGTATTCAAGACAAAAATCATCATTTCAGATTTGTGGTAGAGGAATTTTTAAGTGTTGCCATTTCAATACCACACTAACAATGCTGTTAATAATATTGCTGCATTGAAATATTGCATCTCATTTGAGGCCCACTCAAGCCCTTTGCAAACAATTATTCATTAAATACATTTGAAAACTGTTTATGAGATTCATACCATAAATCTTTTAACAGACACAAAATTGATACAGGCAAGCTGAGTACCCCATTTTTTATCAGAAATTAGTTTTAGGTGGCATGGGGCCTTTGTGTGATGCTTTTACTTCGAACAAATCAATTGCCATTTTGCATTTTCATACGAGTCTAAGAGCATGAGAGAGCAGAAAAGGAATTTTAAAGGTTAAAGCCCATATTCAGTGCAGTCTCTCCCCCAGCCCTCTGTGGGTATTTGAGGAGGTTCTTTACTTCTCCTCCCACACAGTTTCTCTGCTTCATAAGCAGAAAGCAGCTGCTGGTTCTTTCAAGTCTGGTGGTTAGTTGACATTTACCAATAGTTTATGGTTTTGCATTCTACCCTAGCAAGGAAAAGAGCTAGAATATCAGTTTTAAAGAATGAATAATAATCTTTATATTTCAGATCCCCCCCACCCCAAACAGCAGGGGCCTGCAGCCAAGGTTTTTGGTGGGACTTAAGGAAGGGACAAGAACAAAGCTGTGAACCAGCACTGAGAATAGGATCAACGGATCCTGGCTTTACTGTTAAAATTCTTTTCCCTGGAAAACACCTCAATGCAACTCTTGACCGGTTAGTGCTGGTTTAATTATTTGCCTTTCAATCCTGCTTTCTAAAAAACTGCTGTGTGCAATGTTGGCTACATCTCTGCCTTAAACTTGGCAGCATTATTTAGAAACTCATAAAAAGAAAAAAATAAAATCTTGCATATACACCTATGATCTGATGCTGTGATGGTAGAGATGGGAGGAATGAGAAAGGTCTAGGATACATCACTGAAAACACTATTTTCTAGAGCAGGGAGGAAAAAAAATCCAGCTGAAACATGCAAAGAAAATGCAAATACTGCCTGGCACACTCACGTGAGAGGTTACCCCCTCCAGATTAATTCCCCCATCCAGGCATGAGCAGACACAGGCTATGACACAGTCTGACTTCACTCCCAGAAAAAATGCACTGATACAACTCTTGCTTAAGGTTTGACTTTCTGAAATTTAGCTTGAAAATAATGAAAATTATGATTTGTTAAATACATGAAATTATTATATCAAAATACAGACGATAAATAGTACTGTCCTGGCCACTATTTCAACAGTGGAATACTCTTGCTAAAATTATTTTCAGATTTGCAGGTATTTTTGAAATTGTAATGAACAAAATGTAGTCAGAGGTGGCTCTCTTTTAAGGCACGTTTATACACAAGGGAATCAGGAAAATAGAGATGATCTGATGAGCAAAATTCCCCCCAAATTAGGAGGCAAAAAATGCCATACTTGTAGTTGTTAACAGCCTGCTAAAACCCCCAAGTAAACCTAAACTCAGAAAAGTCAGTTAGCTGGTAATACTGTGCTTATTTCTGTGACTTTTTCAGAGCAGAAATCCAGAGTACAAAAAGCCTTTTAACTGATGATATTTACTAACAAAGAGTTTTTAAAAGGTAACGTTAACAGGATTGCTATAGACTCAAAAAGGAACTTGGATTTGGACGGCTCCAAACTTCACCTAAATGTGTTTAAAGCCACAAAAGTAAAGCATCCCAGACAGCTCAGCACACAGGCAGTGCCACAAAATGCCACTCTGCTTTTTCCAGGTGGATGTCAGGACATTTAAAGACATCTATGACTGAACTGGGTTTCTCCTTCCTAAATCCAGGGTTCCGTGACTGAACATCACAGAGGCATTTGTAAAAGTTGTGCTGGCTCACAACATCTGCAGGAACCCAGCAGTGCAGCAGTTTTGCTGCACATGTGTTAAACAGACAGCACTAAAAACTACAAAAACAGCTCAAAGCAAAATGTAAAAGTACTCAAAATGAAGAATTTCACATCAGTAGCTGGAAGAATACATGGAGACAACCTTTCCTGCAGGTCAGCAAGCTAAAGGCAGTAAGAGAACAAGCAGTTTGCAGCAATCCACACACAACAGGTCTTGAGCATTTTGTTCTTTTATCGTGTATTGCACTTACCAGGCATTAGATTTTTCTAAACAGCAACCAAAGCAAGCTTTCAACTCCATCCAACAAACATCTGAATGACACAGCAGACTGAAATATTTCAAAGAGATCAAACACACACCAATGGCTACCTCTTGTTCCCTTGAATTAAAAGTGAAGGGCAGCTTATCCAGAAAGCAGAATCTAATTAAATATTAGCTTTCCTAAAGAATAAAGGAGAAAAGCACCAGTCTTTAAACAAGGTGGAAACTCAGCTGGAGATGGACTGCAGTGTCTGTTTCTTTTTGCAAAGTCGTGATTCAAAACCACATTTAAGTGGTAAACATTAAAACACAAAGTACTGAAAATGAGGATCATGGGGGCATGATCCAAGGACCACCTTTCTTCCCCCACTGACAGAAGCTTTAGGGAAAATCAGATATACCTGTATTAAGGCACATAAAGAAAAGGATGATCTGTAGTATCTTAGCACAAATGTTTCCAGACAGACATTTGACTGATTTCAATTAGCATTTGTACTTCAAAAGAGATGATGCAATAGTCAGAGCAGCTAAGATTTTTTTCATGTTTTTGCAATAATGGAAAAGAGATCCAGACACAAACTGATTATTTTATATTCTTCCATAGAGAGTCACTGTGGCTTTATGAAGAGGATTTTTTTTTTCCCTTCAAACTTGTTAACTTCTGTTTGTTTGAATTTTTGAAAGAAGCCCTCACATTTTCAACATCAGCTCTAGTTTTTCACTATGCATAAATAAAGTAAAATCAGTACAAGTGCACAGACAGCAAGGTGTTCCTTTGCAATACTCAGCAGGATAAACACAACAATTTTCCACAGCTCCAGAGCTCTTCAGCCACAGCATCCTCCTCACGTCTGCACACAGCTGCCTCAATTTAATTATTAAGAGCAAATATCAGTATTATATTTTTTTCATTACTAGACAACATCAACAATGGATCTAATGTGCTGCTGTTAAGACTGATCAGAAAATAATATTCCTTTCTGAAAGAGATAATAAGATTTTTGAAATTTTACTATTAGACTAAAGAGAGGTATGTCTAATTCTAATTTTCTTTTGGGAAAAAGTGCTTATCATAAAAGGGGAGGAAAAAAAGCAGGCAGCAGGATCACTTTCCAGATGCAGAGTCTGATCACTGAGACTTTCACACAAATTATCAAACCCAGGTTTCCAGGCCCTTCTCCAAGGACAACAGAGCTCTGACATTCCAGGGGCACACCAAAACACCAGCCCATCAACCCTTCCAGGGCAGCAAGGGGGCTCTTTTCCCTTTCCTCACACAAAAACTTCCACTGGAATATGCATCTCTTTAAAACCTCCTGCATTTTCCCCACAAAGGAAAAAAAAAAATTAAGTTTTCAAGCAGATGTAGTTACAGTTTTGCATAGAAATGCAATTGAGAGAAAAACTAACAGAATGAGGAAAAAAAATTTCCATAAAGTTCTAGTAATACCTTTAATCATATTACAAGCTTAATGCATTACATTAATTTTTTAAATTAACACAGTTGGACTTTTAGATCAAACAGAGAAGAGAAAAAAGATTGTGATCCAACAAAAGCATGTTATAAAAACACTGCTGTTCAAAACAGGTCAAGTATTTTCTTGTGCTTGAAGACTAACAAAGGGGTTTTTCCTTAAGGCAGTCATTAGGTGTTTTGTCTTTATTTTTGTTACTTTTTTTTTAAATGCCAAGATGTAATTTCTACCTCTCTGTTAAACACACTCGTGTATTCCTGGGAACAGCAATTTTCTGAAGGCATTTTTTTTTTGCTGGTAGTTGCGATAGGATTGCTCTCTGTCACGTTTGCATTTTGCAGACCACAAGCCTCAGAAGATCACTGTGGAAGAAAGGACACTGGACCAGCCCAGTGATGATGTGACACAAAGCACAGCCCAGTTTGGGATTCCTGCCACTCTGGAGGAGTCTCACATCAGGTACTGGAAGCTAACTTATTTCTCTGCTGTTGATAAATACCTGTTTTTTTTCCCCAGCTTTCCTCCCTGAGGCAAAATTGACACTTTAATATTCTGGAGAGCCTTTAAATTGCTGCTGTCCAAGGGCCACAATGAGATGTGGCCACCCTACCCAGTCTGGGGGGGACAAGGGGGCTGCACCTGGGGACCCCCACACCTTCCCTTTCTCCCAGAGGCAAGCAAAGCCCTTTAGGACTGACAGAACACAGGACAGAGGGCTCATGGAGTTTAAAAGCTGTGGAGCTGCAGCCTTCTTTAGGAAATGTCTCCAGGTTTGCTCGAGAGTTCAGTAATAAACCTGGACCACAAAGCAAACTGAATATTCAGCTCCACACGCCCAGAAGGGAGAGAAGATCCCTCTCTCCACACTCCTAAACCCACGTTGTTGGCCCCTCCAATATTTTTCCCACAAAGTAGGATTCCAGGAATCATCTCCATTTGTCTCATCCTGAAGGCAGAACTGCATACTGTTAAGAGTTTCTATAATCTTAATTACAAATTTCTGTTGCAATGAAACATCAGTGTCATCATGTGGAATCAAGAATCTGTCTTGCTAAATCTTGTTTAAAAAAAAGTAATTTTCAGCCTAAGCCAATTAGGAAAATAAAAATGGCCACAGAGGGCTTTAGAACAGAAAAAAATTCACATTTGATCTATTCGGCCACAAGTGGGTACGTGAGAAGCTTTCTGCCCTAACCAACTGATCACTAACACATTTACATTATCTGTAAAGATGATTTAAAATGGGGTAATCCACAGCCAGAATACCCACAGTATTTAATAGAGATATTAAGTGTGGAAGGAACCCGGGATCAGCCCCCAACCCAGTCATGAACACATTCAAGAAATTTGAACAGATGCACATTTAACCATAGTAGGACATATTCTGAAATAATACCAAAAATATGGGAACAATCTCAACTACAGTTGTTCTTATATGCTTTGTTCCTACTGACTCCAAGCTTTATGAAGCTTTTAGTGTCCTATGAAAACAGCTCCATGAAACAGTGGGAGAAACACTGAAGCTGAATATTCAGAAAGTCTCCCATAGATAAGTTTATACACAAACTGCAACCATGAACAGAACAGGAAGTTTCACAATTACAGTGGAAGGTCTAGAGCCCAAGTCCAGCCAGGAACAACTGGGGTTCTGAAGTCTGGAGGCTCAAGGGAGAGTTTATCACTCTCTATAACCACCTCACAGGAGGCTGCAGCAGCAGAACGTGTCTGAGTGTCAAGTGCACTTTTTTTCCCAAGTAACGAGTGATGGGATAAGAGAAAAATGGCCTCAAGTTGCACCAGGGCGCATTTAGATTTGATATTAGGAAAAAAATCTCCACCAAAAAGCCTGTCAAGTGTTGGAAAAGGGTTCCCAGAGAACCTCCATCCCTGGAGGCACTTAAAGACATGAACACACGGTGCTCTGGGACAAGATTTGGGTACTGGACCTGGCAGTGTGAGGTTTGCTGTTGGACACAAGGATCCCATGTGCCTTTTCCAACCTGAATTATTGAATGAATGACAGGTTCAAATCACTGCCTGTGTTATCATGCACACTGCTTTAGATAATGGCTAATTCCTTCCTTATACGATACTTGAAATATCATCATCATATTCTCAAATCCAAGTGGTTCTTGCATTCACCTGGGCCATATGAATGCATTTAAAGACTGAAATCTGTAATAGAATTTCCTTCCTAATGCATGTATACATTCCTACAGCCACAGTGAAAGTATTTCTACAGATACAACATTATCAGAGAGCCAAATTGTGTCCTTGCTGTCCAACAATTACAGCACCACTCCAGGCAGCAAAACAGGAACATCTGGAATTCTGCTCTTGTGAGGGCAGCTGGGACTGCACTGCTCCATCAGGAAATGAACCGTGCTCAAGTTATAAAATATACTTGGGGCTGTTCACAGAAAACTAACCACCATCCTGGTATTGAAGAAATTACTTGTGTACAAGGCACTTATTAGGGAAAATTTGCCAAAGTGCACAGTATGTTTTTCTAACAGAGAGAAATTGTGCAGATTCACTCTGAATTTAAATCCCATTGAGCGTGAATAGTTCCCTTTCATTTCAGAAATTTTCTAAGTAGAAAAACAGTGTGATAACTAAGACTGGTTTTACCAAACCTGCCACTAAGAAGAGTTTTTTCACTAACTCATACTCTGATCTAACTAAAAACACATTTGGGTAAATGCTAGTCATTCCTTCTCTCGAGTTCTGCTTTGGTTTCATGTTACTCCTCAGAGTTTGTGGCAACAAGTGCAAGACAAATTATTAAATTATCAACTTTACTTCAGAAAAAACTGAAAAGCACTGATTGCAGTAGCCAGGAATAGTGGCCTACGTAAAAATCTTTCTTGACTAATATTATTGAGTGTGGTGGTTTGAAGTGGCCTGGATTTTTGGTTAAGGGAAAAACCAAGCAGACCAGGCCAGTGCTCAACCCACTGCATTGAGAAAGGACTAAACAAAGACAATTGCTTTCAGCTGGCAAATTTTACCATTTTGTATTTTATTGACTGCTCTGATCAAGATCCCTTCCAAGATCAAAATATTCATAAGACTCCTTTTTCCACATATTGGCAGCAATATTCTGGAAAAATCCAAATTGGTCTGTGAATGCACAGGTTTCGTAGAAAGCCATTGTAATAATCACAGATTTGAAAGACCCTGTTTCTGTACACTTGAAACACTTTAGATAAAGGAAAAGCTCAATAAATTGCTTCTGCTAGGATCCAAAGTTTCTAAGTTAATACAAAATAAATAAGAATAAATTACTCTTCAGTTCCATTTTCCTTCAGTATTAAGTAGATCCATGTCTACTTCATACACTTTGAATTTTAGGTAGGTTTTGTTTTTAAGTGAGAAAAGAAAGGCATACCTGAATACTCATATCACACTTCAAACTTGAGACTTGTACTACAAAGAGAAACAACTTTCCTGAAATGCCACACCTATCCCTTGAGCAGCTTTTAATATTTCATTGTAGTTCATGGAGTATAAGATGGCTTTAAGTTCTGTTAACACTGCATGAATATTTTGACAAGAGTTCATCCACTTAGCCAAAATTGGAAACAGCAAAGTACTTACTGGTAAAGTACAGACCTACACACAGTGAACCAGTTTAAAGGGGAAAAAAAAAAATCCTGCGTGATTTACAAAGGCATTTGATCAGGATAAAAAAATAATGCAACTATTGTAACAGACTCCTGGCTAGAAGTGGTGGAGCACTTAAACAAGTTTTACTTACACAGCATTTCTTCTCCTCCTTTGAAATATGTTCTTAAAAAAGCTTCACAATTAACTTATCGTACACATTTTGCAAGGTTTTCAAAGATCAGGAACTGTTTCTGGAAAGACTCACTCCAATTTGGCAAATAATCAGAGCACACATTACACCAAGGTGCATTAAATGTTTGGCATCTGTGAGGGCACAGAAACCTGCTCTTACACACAGTCAAGCTCAATAAGCAAAACCAAGTCAGATATCATTTTAAATGGGGGCAAGAATGGAAAAAAGGGAAAAGGAGAGCAAGGGAGAGGACAAGAAGTCTAAGTGGCAGAAAGCATTACAACAGGCAAGGGGAAACAAATGAGATATTATAGCTGTGGGGCAGTCACAGGACTGTGTGTGGCTCTGTAACAGCTCAACACCAAGAGCTTCGGGTGACACCAGCTCTGTGCGTGACTTTGGGAAATGCATAAAGAAGCACTTTCAAAAGACAACCAGCACAAAGGAAACTCAGTCACAACTACTGACAATAGAGAATTCTGTCCCGAATGTGTGAACGGGACACGAGTGAGGATCAGCCCCCCTTGGCCTGGGGTTTTTGTAGTGACACGAGCCAAGCAATCTAAACAGAAAATGTCTGTCTGTGCTAGGAGGGGAGGACATGAGACACCACAAAAACAAACTGCTTTCCCCGTGGAAGGATGGTAACTTTGGACAACATTTGGCATCACGAGTTCAAAGGGATATTTCATCTGCCTTGTAAGTACAGACCCAGGGATTTTACAGTATTCCTGTCTCCATGCTATTGTCTTCTGTGCCATTAATGGCATTTAAATTATAGACCTGCTGCAGCCCTGTAGTCAAAACAGCACATCACCCAATGAGACACTGCTTTATAATGTCAGTGTGTCTGTGTTTTAGCTGTGCTTTCATAAACTCCCCTTCTCTTCAATCACCCTTTTTCTCTGCCAAAGAATAGATACAAGAGACAAGTCTATCTTTAGCTCCACAAAAATTTCTTACTCAGGCAGCTGCAACACTTCATTCATCACTTATCGAGGTCTCCTGTTTACAGCAGTGAAATTTTTAGATGTACAAACAGTACAGAGGCAGATAAAAAAAAATCATGGAGAATTTAAAATGAAAATACAGGAGGATATGGCTAGGGAGTCAGAAATAATATGCTTCAAAGCACATTTATTTCTAAACTACATCAGGTGGGATCTCTCGTTCCTTTTGGGTTATTTTTTATTATTAGGTATTTTTTGTATTTACTTTCAGTGAAGTATTTCACATTTACTGAAATACTGTTTCCCAGAAGCATAATACTGTATATATTGACCTTTACATACAGTTATTGACAATGACAAATATTGATTAAGTAACTTACTCTGACATCATCTTAAAAGGAAATATATTGACATTTCTAAACAATTACATGACTAAATCTGAAACATTTCTTTTTCTAAATTATACTGCTAAACTGGTCATAGCAAGTCACTAAAGAGATAGGTAAATTCAGAATTTTAGCCAGCACTTAAAACTTTCTTCCATCTCAAAAGCCCCAAGCAAGCTATTTCAAGGCCACAAAACTCCTGGGATATGTGTGTGGGGATATCTCCTGTAAGCTGCTCTGCTGCTTGCAGCCCTCAAATGGACAACTCCACTTAAGATGAAAGATTTATATATAGAACAATCTTCAAGATTCCATGATTTCCTACTTTCTGCATGTGCAATTCATCATTTCAAGCACTCAGACACTCAAAGTATTCACATTAAGGAAAAAAAAAATCACAATATTAAGTTCGCTAATTTGATTCTGTTTTGGCTTATTTTCAATGTCATAGGCAAAACTGCAGTGATTTTTTGCTTATTCAAGGTGCAGTCTCAAGTCAGAAAAACTAAATATCAGAAATTCACGAAAACTTTTGTGCATGTTCTAAACCTGCCAAGAACATTTAGGGCAACTGAGTATATTTAACAGTTCAACTAAACTAAAATTCTTCCCACTGAGCAGGGGAAGATAAAAAACAGCCTACAATTTTCTTTCAAAATCTTGAAATTATTTGACATTTTTTCTAACTGAAAAAAGTTTAATATCTCAGTGACATAGAATCTTTATTTCTTTGTTTCCCCTCCAGTGCCATGTGATTTTATCTCCTCCCACACTGCATTTTCAATACCACCCCTAGTTTTGTTATGGAAGCATAACAAAATTCCTTCCAGTTTTTCTCACAGCAAAAAGCCACCACGCTACAGGCACTGGAGAAAGTCATGCCTACAGAGGAAGATCCCAAAGCTTTGGGGTTTTTTTCCAAGTGTCAATAGTCAAAAGGATATATTTATTATTCCTGACCTTTAGAACAGAAAGCTCAGTATCAGACACAGAAGTTCTTCTCAAACAGCTGACAAACATTTCAAAGTAAATCTACTTTAAAGTCTTTTTGCTCTGTGAAGTCCAGCAAACAAACAAAAATATTGGACACAGTAAAATCCTTTTCCACTCTTGACCATCAGAGAAATCCATTATATTGTGTCTCAAAGCCCCTCTTTATTTCAGACCTGTTTCCACTCAGTCATGTTCTTCGTGATCAAATTTTGAATTTCCTGATAAAATATTTCTGTGTATTTGCAAGTTACAAATTTTCCAGCCATTACCCTGGTTTCTCCAGACAAACTCCTTCAACCACATCTTCCAATTTCAACTTGCACACAATGATACCACAACTGTCTGCAATATTTAATTTCTACAGACAAAATCCAGCTGCAAATATTTAATTATTTCCTTGCACAGCCAAGCAGCAACCACCTATTTGCAGGGACATGTGATGGGACTGAAGGGGACACAAGGAGGTAGAAAATATAGAAAATATTCCTCCTGTCCACACTTTTCACTGCTCACCACCACAGATGGCACAGACTTGTAGAGAAAACTGCAGCAGGCCAACCACATCTATGATTTTGAAACACTGTTACAGATTTAATGATGTGAAAACCAAATAAATTTGAGTAAAATTTAAGCTACTAAAAAGAGTTTGCATATCAGCTCAATAACTAATTACTTTTAAAATCAGATTATTAGATACCCTCTGGAGTGAACTTGAATTCACATAATCTGGGAACTGTTTTGCTGAGCTCATCCAGACACCTCTTTTTAAGCTGCAGGTTTGGACAAACATTTTTAATCACATACCTGGCAGATGAAACATTATCAGTTTTCATTATTAAGTGCCTGTGTTTGAGTTGAAGAAATACGGAGAGAATACTTCAAGAGCAAAGAAAACAAAACCAACTTCAAAAGAAAAGAGACTTTCCAAACCCACAGGAAGATCTATACCTGCATTCTGGTCCTGAAAATAATACCTCTCATATAGGAAAAGCTTTCTGATCATAATTTTCCCAAACATTAGAAAAGCAGGAAATTACATAAATACAGTAAGACGAAAATGCCAAACCTAAACAGAATCACAAGTGAACATCCATGACAATTTTATCAAGAAATTATATAAATAGTGCCCTGAATTATCTTCAGTTTATAATTACCAGCTAGTCATAAGCCACAGACACATAACCCCTTGCAATGCAACTGCCCAGCTGCCACAGTTCACTACAGAAAGAGAGCTCCCAAGGCTATTATTTCCCTTTTTCCAGTGCATTTCTGCAACGCTTTTTTTTTTTGAGTTTTATCTTTAGAGTCCAGCTGGAAGCACGCTTGTGTTGCCAGCTAATTCTCCCCTATAAATTCCCTCCCTCACAAGGGGAAAATGCAGTGGGGGGAGAGGCAGGAAAGCAAAGGGGAAAAACACAACCAGAAGCAGCAGTTCTACAAGATCTGTGCAACTTTTTAGTCATAATAACTCCTCAAATTCACCTCATCAGAAGCTATTACACACCACACCTCTCACAAGAATAGGCATGTTTGCCATCTTTCTGTGCTCTCATTTTACATAAGCAGCCTTTGTTCTCCTAGTCCCAAAGTAACAAATGAAAAATCAAATCAAAGTCAGCAAGATTCATACTACAGCACATTTGTACAAGTGGTTTTTCCAAGTATGCCCAGAAGGCATCTAGAGAAGAGCAACTAAATTAATTTCAATTACCTGATCTTCTGAACAGTAAACAAAAATCAGCATAAAGTTTC
>JAWWMU010000005.1:22103374-22116923 GCA_035048155.1 Cinnycerthia olivascens
CATCTAGAGAAGAGCAACTAAATTAATTTCAATTACCTGATCTTCTGAACAGTAAACAAAAATCAGCATAAAGTTTCAGTAATAAAGCAGTCCAGCATGAGTAAGGAAGCTCAAAACTCAGTTCACCTCTTTCAAAGTCAATTTAAAAGGAAAATACCTTAGGAATTCCCCACCTGAAAAGGAGAGTACTCCTTTATTAGGCCTACTCGAGTTGACATATGCAGAGTGGAAGAAAACTGCATAGGAGTTTTTAAAGTTCAGCTTTACAGATAAGAAAGGCTAAAACTCTTACACTGAAAGGAAATCATAACATCCTAAATAAAGGTTATCAAAGGAGAAAAATTGCCTTAAAGGTTATAAGTTGCTCCCACTAGCAATTCTCCACATTCATAATCTTTCAACAAGAAATTTCTTTCAAAATTTTGTCTCCAGAAAAGAGCTTGTAAGATATAACAAGCCTTCTGTTTTTGTCTCTCTTGTTGACAGAATAATAAACCCCACAGTTTGCCACAGATAAATGATATTTTCTTTTATATTCTCAGGTTTAACTTTCAGTGTAAGATTTAGCAAAGAGTTAATGTGCATTCTAAAAATCCTTTTCAGACCCTCAAATTCATATGCTAGCATTTTCAGCTATCAAAGTCATCTGCATAAATACTGGGTTCATACATTTGTATTTCTAGAATTAGCAGTTGCAGCTAAGCTTTTTGATAATGGAAACAGACTTTGGGGCTCTGCTTTACCTGCTAAAGCTGTTCCTGGAAAAGGATGGAGAAAACACATCCTGCATGCAGATTTCTTGGCTGTGCAGTGTCACACATCACCCAGGAGCTGTCACTTCAGCAGAAGGAGCAATATCAACCCAGACCTACGAGGAAAGCAGAACACCCAGCAAGGAATACATTAACTTCTTAGTTAAGGACAAGAAGAATTAACTATAACCCACAATCACTGCAGCCATTTCCTAATTAGAAGGCAAAAAGGGGAAGAGTCCCCCTTTTTCATTTGAAGATTTCCATGATCTTTAAACAAAAGATTAAAATAGGTTAGAGCAGCCAAAGGTCTGAACCCACAGTTCAGCTAAATCCTGCATACCCAAAATACCATGGAGATTTATATCCAGGCAATACACAGAGCTGCCTGAAAACTGCACAGATAAAAATACTCTCAGCAGTCTGCACGTTGAATCTTAGTCCTCCCAAACTGTAAGGGGGAATAATGAGAGCCACAGGCCTGGAACTGCAGCCTTTAAACTTCTGCTGGCCTTACAGCAATGCGGCCAGAATCTCCCTCCTGGAATTTGGCCTTGGAAAGGCTTCTCTGGCAGCTGACAGAGGAGCAGGCACTTGTACTTCCCCTCTTTCAAGGAACTGCTCACCCACCCAGGGCACAGACCTTGGATTTCAAACCTAAACCCACCCCCAGCTACAAGAAGATGCTGTGGCTGGGGAATGCTCCCAAATGTTCCCTCAAGAAGCAAAGAGCAATTTAAACGTGGATTTGGCCATAGAGAATGCACCTGGTACTCGAGACACCCCCTTCCCTCACGTTTGGGATTTGCTCTGATGGTGCTCAGAGGGAAGGGAATTGCACACACTGCCAGGGGCTTTGGGCTCCTCCACGGTGAGACAAACACTGAATGGGCTGTTCTGAGAATTCAGATTTTGTATTTTGGCACTGTGTGCTAATTGAGCACCTTAACCCAGCTCTGGAACACATTTCACAGAGATACAGCAGCTTGGTCAGTCTTACACCAGGCTAATTTTGTTATGATTGTTTTAAATGCCTACTAGAAACTATCCGCATATTTTAAGTGTGATTGAAAAAATAATTCTCTTTCTTCTTATACAAACAAGTGGCTCTTAGCATTTTTAGAAAGGTCCCTGGATTCTATAAAAACTGGAAATGCCATGAAGATACATTGGCAATTATGACATTTACCATCAGCATTACTTTTCCCGAGTTTAATTTTAATATTACACCATTTTAATTCTCAGCATGGTGACTGTGCACAAGCATCACCTGGGTGGTGAATGCTGGGGTAGCTGACCTGCTTGACAGGAACTCTGCTGGGTGGTGCAAGGCAGTGTGATATCAGTGCTTAGACTTCACTGCAAGCAAACCAGTTCTTCAAAACTGAGGGATTTCTAAATTCACAGAGCTAAAGGTCTGGCAAGTGAAGAACTAAATGACAAATACCACATCACCCAAGCATAAAAGCACTCCCTGTAATAGAAGATATCCATACTTTGAAACCAGAGACCAATTTAACTCCTTAACCATGCAGGATGGCAAAACATTTGTTACATAACAGCAGCTTCACACGGCATTTTTGCATCCTGCCATCTTTTCACTGAAGAACAGGAGATTAGACTTCCACTGACTCTCAGAGAGACGGGGAGTGGAGCCAGCAGCAATATTTAGCACAGAGTGACTGATTTCTGGCACCATCCAGCTTCTCTGCAACAGGAATCTGGCAGCCTGGTAGGTGCTTTTCAAAGACACTGATTGAGTAATTGATACTAGCGCTATACAAAGGCTCAAGACAGTACAAGAAAGAATAAGAAATAAAGTAGTTTTGGGGCTCAAGACCTACTCTTTTTTTTTTTTCCCCCCTCCAAATAAAGATCATGAGGTAAAAATCCTGGGCAGAATACCAAAGCTGAGAGAATGCAGACTCTATTCATCATTCAGCTTCCGACTCTGCAACTCTGCCAAATATCTATAATATATATGAAAGTATTAGACACAAAGAAGCCATAATGCAAGCAAGACTATTAATTGTTCATTTTCATGAGACGTGGTATAATCTGAAAAGAACAGGTTTGTTTTGACCAGTAGAACTATTCTTAACTCCAGTTAGGAACTGCAAAACTCCAATTATTATTTGTAACTATAAAGATAGTGGATTCGTACTCATTCACTGCACTTGAGGGGTTTTGGATGATGGAAACTTCAATCCACCACCACCAACTCTGTCTGGAGAGCTGCTGACCATTGGAGAAAAGCAGCCACGTTTTGTGCTGAATGTCCAAATTCATTAACTGGTGAGGGATGCAGCCTTTGGGTGCTTGTGCTCTGAAATTTTGCTGAAACACATTTACCTGTCAGCATGAGGGCAGGTTTACAGACTCACACATTGGTAAACCAGCAAGAAAGACAAATAAGGTTGGTTTAGATCCTCAGCAGAGGAGGAAATGGCAGAGAAAAAGGAGAAAAAAAAAAATCTGTCTGGATTATGCCAGCAAAGTAAGCACAGTCTCTCCAATTCAGAACTTTTTTCCAATTCCCACAGTGTAACTTTCTTTCCACTTGCCTGAAATCACCTGCAATGGGCTTTAGGAGCTAATCCCTACACATTTGGTTTACTTGGCATAGACCCAATCAAAGCAAGGATTCTCAAATGCATTACAAACCCAAACCATTTTCTCACTTCATCTCTTCAACTGCATGTGACCACAGCTACTGAAAATAGAAAATTAGCCACATTTACACACATGTAATACATAGGAGTCTCCTAGATGGAAAAAAGGGGACATAGTTACATGCTTTTTCCTATAATCCACTTAAATTGATATTTCTCTCCCTCAGGGCCATAATGTACTCAGTTAAGGCAGTTTCTCACTATGGCTATTCTGCTGTTTATTCATTCATCAGCAGCTCAGGTTTTGTGATATCATCCAATAACTAAAGTGTAAACACAAGGCAGGCATAGCTGTCTATGTGTTTTAATGTATTTCAAAGGTTTTTTATTTTAAGAAGAGTCTTATGTTCTCTTCTCCCTAGACATGCAGGTGTTTTTTAGACTCCACATTTTCCACTACTTTTGGTTATATAAGACTAAGAAGAACCATGTATTTTCCATGACACAGGGACATGTGGTGACTGAAGATTAGTAAATCAGTATTTGGTGTGTCATGAATAAGAGTATCCAAGTGGGAAGGAATTTAAAGATTTAGATCTAAGGATTCAAATGCACTCAATCTGAGCCACAGGCAGAAGTCTAAAGCAAAATTTGAAACTAGCCTCAAAGTCAGCACCCATTATTTGAAGAAACTTTATACCCATTGAACAGTTACAGAACAAAATGAAAGCGCAATCAAAGCAAAATGAGGTAACGAGAGCAAAGCAGGGAACACGTTCATAAAGGGAAAAGGGAAATTGAGACATTTGTCATTAACATCTGACTTTGATGTCCCTTAACGGCTTTAAATTCAGTTCTATGTTACTCAACTGCAATTGCTACAAAGAATGAGTTTTTATATCTGAGTTGGAAGGGACCCACATAGATCAAGCCCCACTTGACTGAACGACCCAGAGGGGATTGAACCCCCAGGCTTGGTGCTGGCCCCACACTCCCACCATGCCTAGAACTAAAATATCTTGGGCTATTGCAGGGTGTTCACCTGAAAGACAAACTGCAAGGAATTGAACAGATTTCTGTGATATTCTTACACTCAGATTTCAATCTCCAGTGATGCACAAAAGAAAAGTGCCGGGATTTTCAGCAGCAACTCCCCTGAGCGTCAAGGAAAGAATTTTTAAAATCCCTTGGTCCTTTTGAAAGCCTCTGCATGCAGTTTCAGGGTAATATATTGTTTTAAAAAGCCTGGGAGGGAATCCTCTAGAAAGCAAAAGGTTTCCTGATATGCACATATGCAAACCTCTGTCTCCCACATTCTCATGTACCAAAAGGTTGCAAATTTAGCAAAAAAAAAAAGTCATACCCATAGTCACCAGAATGTACTGTGTTTATGTATTTTCAGAAGATATATAGTGCAAAATCAAATATAATCTTAAAGAGCTGAATGAGATTCTGATCTTGACAGTCAGGTACCCAAAACAGATGCTTAAGGATTGGAAAGGAGGCAAAGAACAGAGGAGACAGTAAAAGTGCTAAAAGCTTTATAGGAACCTTTATATTTTGTATTCAGGTGTAGTTTGTCATGAGCAGCCCACTCCCTTTTTGTGCTGAATAATTCCCAGAATTTTCATGTCACGTCTCAGATATCAAAGACAACTTTCTAACCTTGCAAGTGTGCTTAGAGAAAAGGAAGAGAGCAAAAAATACCAATAAACTTCCCCCTTGTCCTCACCTTACTGGCCAATACTTCTCTCTTTTATCAAGTACCTGAGGAATTCTCCTCCTAGAGAGAGGAGGAGACTGAAAGGAGGTAATGATTTGTGTGTGCATCCTGTCATGATTTTATGTTATAATTTAAAATCAATTTTATATACACATTTCTCCAATAAAGGGCAAAATTGCAGTTCTAGACAAAAAAGTGCCTAGGATCTGTTACTTTTATTGGCTTGTTAAATGAATTTCATATTAGAGAAGAATCTAGATCTCAGAAATCATTTGTCTTGAAATTCCTCCCAGTTTTTACCTTAGAAGTACAGTGAATCACCAAGAGCTATTTGTTCTCCTTCCTCACCTCACTGTGTTTGACATTAGATGAGCAGTGCTGTGAACACCATGTGACAACACTGAGCTCAAGGCAGGACCCTCATGTGCAAAGAAAATAAAAATCTATATTTCACAGCAAGGAAATTAAATTTCAGAAACATGAGACTGGTTATATCCTTTTTGGCCATAATCTATCCTTCCTTCCATCCTATTCACTAATTTATTTCTTCCTCAGTCTCGTACTCCATCTCCCAAGCCTTCAGTGACAGCTTTTGGAACCTTAAACCAGTCTCAATCAATAGGTTGAGGTCAGCAGTCAGATCCATGGGATCAGAAGGATCAGAACACATTTATCCAGAGTCCAAGAGTGGTGCCCTATTCAGACAGCTCTGCTGCCTGCTGGTTATCAGGTGGAATGGAAAACAAAAGTTACATTAAAAGACAGCAGGATCATTATTTCTCCTTTCTGCCCCTCCTCCTCAAGTGCCTGAGGTCATTTTCCACAACAAAAATGAAAGCCCCTCTTGAAAGTGTTTTTGTGCTAAACAGCAGTGCTTAATTTCTTGCAACTAATTAGTTATTCAAGTGAAAGTATAATGATCCTCCAACATGATTGAAAGTGCTTCAACTGAGTTTCCTGCTAACAGCATACTTCTAGAAAAGATGCAATAAATCAGCAGGGTTATGGAAATCTTTAAACAAAAGCAAGTCTATGACAGGAACCCATTAAAGACACAGCCATGTAATATTTATGCACCTAGCTGACTTGTGCTTTTAACACAGCACTTTCAGCTATGGCTTTTCAGCACCTGGGTCGTACTGAGCAGGGATGGAATTCACCCTGTCTGCTAGGAGCCAGCAGGATGGCTCTGCTTTAGGGGTTCAGAGTCACCACAGGGCTCAAGGGATGCAACACTTCCCTCCAAATGGAATTTCATCCACATGTTTCTAAATAAAAATACAAATAGAAGACCTTTAAATAGCACAGAAAACCTAATCTGCGAGCCTAAAGCACCCTGCTTATCTTTAGCAAAGAAAGAGGCAGGTACTGACACAAGAATGGTTTGTAAATCCAGGGAGGTATTGATGCAGAGACAAAGCTCCTCAGAATAGCCAATATCACCTATGATTGTTCAGATTATGATTTGTGATTAGGAGTGGTTACCAAGATGGTGATAGGGGATGTCCTGAGACATTTACAGAAAGTCCTGACTCTGTAAAATGCCATCCACTTACTCCTAAACCTGCTAATTGATTACAGGGTTTGTATTTTAAATGGATCGGGTACTGCAGAAAAGCAAGACCTTCTGCTGGAAAAATGCATTTTGATAATGTTTGAGGCTTCTGGGTGCTACAGATGTACTGATCTGTTTCAATCTCCAAAACAAAGAGATATTTCCCTTTCTTTATTCACATTAAACTGTCTGCATATATGCTTACATGTATTTTTAAGCTAATATAAGAGCATGTGAAGCAAAGAGAATGGTTTAATTTATTAACTTATTTGGCTGTACGTGCTTTCCCTCATCCCATTCACTCATTTACCTCATTGCCAAACCCCCAGTAAGTCTCCTGCAGTTTTAAAAGACAGAATTCGGATTCACAAACCAATTTGAGTTGGGGACTCAAATACAATTTCCTGGCCTACCTTTCCTTGCTGCAGCAAATGGCTGCAAAAAATGGAAACCCTGCTGCTGTGAGGTTGGAAAAATCAGGCAAAGATGTAGGAGCTGCAGTTTCCTCAGGACTCTGGGAGGTGGGGATTGAAGGACAGAGAAAAGGAAACCAGATATCACTCCCCCTTTCCCACTAAAATCAACTTTGTCTTCACGATTGGTTTTTGGGCCAATGATCACTTTCAACTCACACCTTCTGTTGGAAAAATAAATTAGGAGTCCAGCTTTATTTTGTCAATAGAAAGTTTAAAGTGGTCACTGGAGCACAAAGCTTTTCAAAGAGTAGCTGAGCTCAACAAGGGCAAGGAGGAGGATGTTGAGAAAGCCACAAAAACACGGGCAGATTACAAGTCATTAAAGGCCATGCCATTTTTCAATAATAAAGATAAGGCCTTTAGAACAGTTCTGGTAATTTGTATCTATTTATTGTGGGCTATTTTTCTTTAGAAGAATATGAATTACTTAAAAAAACCTCTGCCAGAGAAGGAAAAGGTGTTTTGTGTT
Source organism: Cinnycerthia olivascens (assembly GCA_035048155.1). Classification (NCBI taxonomy): domain Eukaryota; kingdom Metazoa; phylum Chordata; class Aves; order Passeriformes; family Certhiidae; genus Cinnycerthia; species Cinnycerthia olivascens. The sequence goes on from JAWWMU010000005.1 coordinate 22,110,962, forward strand.
TGTGTGTCGGTCTTGATAAAAAAGAGCCACCAGAAAACAGTAAACTAACTGGGCATTTTGTCCCTGAACACATGGGATTATGCTTCTCATTTGTGCTGTAAACCACTGGATCCTGTACAAGTAGTTGTACTGCAATGGGTTTTGCTATGCTAAATATTTAAACTGTGTGCCCAGTCCTTCAAAGTCCAAGATTATTCTGTGTTCAGAGCTTTTTAGAGTTGAGTCAATAGCATATTTGTTTTGAATGGCTGCTCCTAGATAACAGTAACAAAAATCCAAAACTTGTTTACATCATTTAACATGCCTAAGAGCTTAGCTTGAGACATTAAAAAAAGCCACACAACAAGCAAGCAGGAAAAAATGCAATCCTTTAGAAAAGTCTCTACTGGTGAAAAGAAGTTACACCATCAAAAAGCAAAAAAGAATGTTTGGCCAACTCTGGACCAAGAGTTGCTTTGTTTTTAAACTGGAGCAATGACTGGCATAAAAAGACTTCAAGGAATTTCCTCTTCTCCCTGAAGGTTGTCTTGAGCCCTTCCATTGCCCCAGACTTCATGTGGCAGTGATTGCAAAGACAGGCACATCTTGGGGGTCCCAAGCAGAAGCCCTTGTTTACCAGAGTGTAAAAATGTGGAAAAGAGTCAAAACCAAAGCGAATCAGCCAATTCCATCAATCCTGGGAAAAGTGTTCCCATCTGAGCAGTACCTTCAGCTCTAACAGGTGATTATATCAGCAGTGTAGCAAACACTCCTAACCTATATTCTTAACTTGTATTGCTGCCTTAAGAGCAAGACTTCACCAACATGTGTGCACAGACACTCATCAAGTGTTCTACACATTCTCAAATTGCATTTGTGGTCCAAACCTGTGAAGTACGGGGATATTTTTGGGAACAAAGATGAAGGGGGATTTCTCATCTGTTTCAAATTACACATGAAAAACACCGAGGATGTTAGCAACAAATAGATTTGCATACAGGAATTTCACAGAGGAGGAAAAAAAGCAGAAATGCCAAAATACAACTACAGCAAGGGAAATAAAAGCAACCAGGCAATGATTTGCTGCTACCCTCACATTTTCAGAATCACTGTTCCAATTGTTAGAATCCAGCGCAGCATAGTAGACACAAGTATTTGAAAAAACAAGTCTCTCATATCTCTAGGCTGCCTCTAGAGCTCCTGATAGTGAATGTGGGAGCAGACAGAACTCAAAAAGGTGCCTCTTTTCCAGTGAAGAGGTGACTTCCCCTCCGAGGGCCTGGGGCACTGAGCCTCACATGCTAATAGCCCGAGCTGTGTGCAATAGCCCTATATTGTTTATATAGCACTCCACATGTTCAAAGCACCATGAGATATCAGCCATCACCAGACTTTTATGAGGCTGTATTACCCACTAAACATCAGAGTTCAAATGGCTGGGTCTTGATCAAAAGAAACTTTGTGCAGCAGCAGGACCTTAATTATTTGAATTTGGTGATTCTCGCAGACCATTCCTATGGCAACACAGAATGAAGAGGGGGATGGGATATTAAAGCCAATTACTCTGCTCTGGCAGCAAGATGGACACACGGAGGATCTCTTAAGCAAACTTACACTCACAGCACCTTTTATAGAAAATTCTAGGAATTTATTTAAAAATATCAGTAATAAAAATGAAAAAAGAAAAATTTGAAAACCCCCAAGCATGTTTTCCTAAATGTATCTATTTCACATATTCACTGTGAAGAACATAAAAGAACAACATGCAAACAGTACTGAAATACTCTAGAAATCCCAAAAGGGGGTTCTCAATTCATTCTGAAGCAGTTTGGGAGTTTTTAAACCAAGATTCGTAGGCAACCTAAAAACAAGTCCATTTGCTGCAGAAAAAGAACTACAGTTTTGTGTCTTATGGCTGCCTACAGCCAGAATCAACTTTTAAAAATACAGAATGGTTTTGCTCTCCATTTCTATACATATATTCTTCCTACGAAAATTCAACTATGCTGACATTTATATTGCTAGTCTCAAAGTACCTCTGTTCCTGAAAAAGAATACAAACACAAGAGACGCTGAAAAACAACCAATGACTCCACAGTACATATGACAACCAAATAAAGGCTTGACACAAATGCTAAGACGGGTAGAGGCTGAAGATTCTTCTCTTTACAACCAAAATCAATTTATCCAAAAATCCTAAACCTGAGAGTGAAGATAGAATAAGAAAACTCTTATCCTCTGCCTTTCCATCCTGGGCCCATCCTATGCTTCACTGTTCTCTTTCCCACCTCTTCAGTTTTGCCTCATACACAGCCTTGGTTTCCACACACACGGTATTTTTTCAGAGCACAGCTTCACAGTTCCTGGCCTTAGAACCCTGCCTGCAGAACCACGTGGGAAACGGATCATACTGCTAAGACAAAAATTAAAAACTACACACAGTCCAGATTTATCAAATAAGAAAAGGAAGCCTTGTTTAACGATATCACAGGAAGGGGGAGGGAAACAAACTCTCTTCAAAGGCAGCAATGAGTGCAGAGAGAATTACTAACAGAACCTTTTGTGTTTTAGCCAGGTTGATCCTGTTGCTGTGAATATTTTCCCTCTGCCTTACAACTTTCACTTGGCATTTTTCAGGTCCAGGCCACACTGAACTAACTCTTTGCCAGACTATGCTTGCAATTTCTACTGTTTTGACTAACATTGCCTAAAAAGTCACATTACTGAAATATTTGCTAAAATATTAAAGTTTAAATATAACATTAATAGGCAAGCAATTACTTCATGGATATTAATGTAAGAACCAGCTACCATACTCCATCTACTGATCTAAAGAACAGATGTTGGCATATGATTTATGGACACTGAAATATATGCATATCTCCCATAAATAATAATGTGTTCCAATAACAAAAAGTGGAGAATTGTGATCCAAAAAGACTGGGAAATTGCAGGCAATATTAGAATTTATTTACCAACTTCTTGGCTTTAAATAAAAAGCAAATCTCATAGAGCCAGGGCCTGAACCCTGTGTGCTGGAAAAGGGCTTACAATTTTAAACAGGACTAACAACATGAAGTAATAAACTGCAGTCGGGCTCAAAAGGGCAGATATAAAAGTCCATTTAGAACAGGAGTGAAACTATGATTTGTTAAAGAAGAGTAACGATTTATATTGATTGAGACACAATCTATCTAAACAGTAAGCAAAAAGCCAATATTACTGTGTGTACTTTCACATTAAATTTGGGCTTAGAAGTTATTTTAGTATCAAGATTTAACAAAATACTAATCAGGTAAAAATCTGATGGGCAAAGCATAGTTTTGAGCTCTGCAATTAAATTATTTCTGGAAGCGCAATCAAATATTTGATTGAACTAATATCACTGCTGCTCCTCACATTTGTTCTGTTCCTAAATTAGCTTGGCTAATCAGTATCCCACCTCATAGCCTGTGTTGTAAACATGCAATATTAGCTGATGGGTTTCAATTTCAAGAGCACAGTCAATTTTTGGGCAGCAAACTCACTCAAAAACTCAGCCAAAGCCTCCAAACACACAAAGCAGCAGTTTGGAAAGGTCACAGTTTCTGAGCAATCAGAACTCTGATAAGACTGAGTGAACTTCAGATCACTCTGTGAGGGATATGCACCTCAAACAAGTTTGGATTTAGTTTAAAAACCAGCTGTGTGGACGGTAGTCCACCTCAAAGTTTTTTTCTGTTTTTCCACGAGCAAGAACCAGGAATGCACAGAAAAAGCAGCCTTGTAGAATGCAGAATTTAAACAAGGCAGTCACAAATTTTTGCTCCTGTCTCAGGCTGGCATGCACTCGTGCTTCAAGATGTTACACAGCTGCTACTTTTCCCCAGAGATGGCTGTACTCCAGTAAATGGTGAAACACTCCCTCAAAAAATCTCTTTTTTTTTTATTTCCCCAGCAGAGGTTAACAGAGATGTTTCCATAGGTCTAAGGCAACATGAAAACATGGCAATTGTGTGGTTGGATTTCTTGAAAAACACAAGCCTAAGACTTACTGCATCAGTAATTAGGAGCTGATGCTACACTCCAACACCCTGCAGAAACAACTGCAGTTTTTTTAGTGTCTGTAGAGTACAGTGAGAGGCTTTGATTACAGGGATTGCTATTTGATTCTGTTCTTGCAGTTTCTAAGATCACAGAAGAAACAAATACTTTTCATTTTGTCCTCTTGATAGCTGCACAGATTTTTTTACTTTCAGGATATAACTCAAAGTCATCTAAGAACAAATTGAATTTCTAATAACTACAGTCAACTAGATTTAATTCCTTTTGGTGGAAGCACAGCAGTGTCAATACATCCTGAGATTTAGTACTACTGCTGATTTATTGAAAGCAAAATGTCAATACAACAGGAAAATTTGTCATTTCAGAAAGGTTTAATAAAAAAGATGAACACAATACAAAAAATGGAAAACATAAGAACCAATAACTGATCATTCTAATCCACTTTTTTTCCAGATGAGCATCCAGGTGTCAGCTGGTGTAAAGGCAGATGCCACTGATGTCAGTGGAGCTGTGTCAGTTTAGCTCAGAATCTGATCCCAAGTGCTCGCTGCCATTTTTAGACACTGCCACTGGAATCCACTTTTGCAGGACAATTCAAAAAACACATCCACACTTGGCATTTCTTCCTGTCCCCAAGTGTATCCCTGGAAGTCTGCTGGCAGACTGTGGGAGAGGGCAAGTGGGAGGTGGAAGTGGCCAACAACTGCATCCATGAGATAACTCTGCAGTATCAGTATGAACACTGCTCTGTTGTCTTCCTTTTATACAAACAAATATTTGGCTTCAAAAGGTTTTAGCTCCACCTTCCACTAAAACAATTCCATGTCAGCAAAAGAAAAATGATGCTGGAATATCTTATCTATTTGTTAATGTGGTGTTTTAACCAGTATACAAGCTGGACAGACTTTTAATGCACCATTAGAAAAAGTACCTTAAAGCCACAAGAGCCCCAAGGCTGAGCTCTGTGTGCTCACCCAAGAATTTGTTCCTAAGAAATCTAAGATTGGTAGCAGGTCTGAGGCAGCTGTTTGAATGGTCTGCAAACCAGACTTGTATCTGCCTGACATCTTTCATATCTCATCCAGCATTTGTGTGGGTCAGAGAGGAGCAGGAAAGGAAAAGGTGGGGCAATAAGCAGGACAAAGTAGCACTTGACAGCTCCACCATTTCTAAGCAGGGAGAAGGAGCTTTTGCCTCTGTTTTACACGAGGAACTTGTTAACAGGAGTGCATTGTGCAACAATTGCCCAGCATTAACCAGTACAGCAAAGCTGGAATGTTAGTGGTTTAATTCAACGCAGCAAGGTCAAAATGGAAAAGGTAATTAATTAGAACTGAAGATGCAGTTCACGTAGTATTGAAGTAATTGTCTATTTGTGCAGCACAACAACCATATCTTCAATTTAGGTCAGGCCATCAAGAGGAGGAAAAGGACTCAAGACTGAAGATGAGATGCTCTACTTCACACAGTTGCCCTCTGGAAGGACTTGCAAAGGCAGTCACTTAAATTAAGTACAGGTCATCAGACAAGATATCTAATCTATTCCTGAGACAGGCAGCTCCAGCAGTCCAAATCCCCATGGCCTTTGCAGCCACACAGTGAACTACTTCCTCATGTACCTCTGTCAATTCATGTTAGGTTCCAGGTTTTTTTAAGCCATATTTCATGTACATGATGACCCTATTGCTCAAAGCAAGGAAAGTGCTTTGGTTTATTTATGACCTACTAACCTTAAGTAAAAAAAATACATCCAATATGAATGTTCACATAAGCCTGCAGACCTGAAATAAAATTTAAAATAAAGCTGGCATTTGTAACAGCTAGCTAAGCCCAGTAAGGGATTTAAAAAAAAAAAAAAAAATGAAAGAAGATGAAATCATATTTACCCTGCATAACCTGCACACATCAGGAATCAGGGCTGGAACCCTGAAATACCTTT
>JAWWMU010000005.1:22123859-22164503 GCA_035048155.1 Cinnycerthia olivascens
CTGGAAGAGAAGTATGGTCCCACACATCCTACACTAAGGGAAAAATGCAGAGGTAGATGTCACTCTTGGGGGAGGGGGAAGAAGAGAAACAAAATAACATGCACTTGAAAAAAAAACAAACCACATTTCCACCTACAGAGAGAGCATTTCTGCCCACAGACAAACAGTGGGTGCCCCCCACAAACAGCACTTGGGCACCTCACTGCTCCATCAGTGCAGGTTACTGCTCTGCAGGCACAAATAAAGAGCTTCACCACACAACAGGCAGCAGAGTATTTTTGGGCAGAAACATCTCACCCACACTATGATAATCTGGCCTTTGCCACCACATGACAGTCTCCTCAGCTTCACAAAGCTGGAGCTATGTGGGTGGCAAAGAGCTCACAGCTTATTTTTGGCTGACGATGGCTCCCACAGCACAAGTGGAAGTATTTGAAGCAATGGCAGCCTCTTTCCTCTCTCTCCCTTCACATTCTGCACTTTCCCATTTCTCATTATTTTGACACTGAGCTAGCAAAGCAAGCCACTCATTGGTTATGTTTGAGAGAAAAAAAATCCCAAACAAAACATGATCACATCTTTTAAAATACCTTCTGTCACAATACCCAGGGGCTTCTTTATTTTGGGTGCTTTTTGGCACCCGTCTCTGGCCTAGAGCTACGTGTGGACTTCAGTGGAGTATCAGCCTTGACAAGACATGATTTACGTTCTGCACAATTCAGGCAATGCAGGTCCATGTACAGAGGCTGGTAAGTGCTGACTGGAGGAGCCTTCTGGAATGAGCTGACACATATCAAGAGTGAGATAACCAAACCACAAAGTGAATACCACAAACTGACTGTTGAGAGAGAATTCTAAAAACAAAACCAACCAACCAAAATAACCTCTCCTTCATCTGTCCATTGCTACACCGCCTATCCCATCAATGCCTTTTGTGGGTATAGACAAGCACTCAAGGCACTTCATCCTTGCAGGAGAAAAACAAAGCAAACCTAAACAAACCATTACATTTCCTTCCTGCTTATAGAGATTCCTATCTATATGGGAACAGGATTCCTGCTTTAACCCTTGCATGGGGATTCTAAGGCATTGCTGTGTCTATTGCTAATTAGTCAGGAGTAATCCAAGTCTGAGACATCTGAGACATGCCTGCCTGGGCAAAAGGCTCTGTTGCCTGAACTCAGGTGTGTGCCTTTCCAGCCTTAGTATAGAGCACTAGTGGCTCCTCTCTACTTAGGTGAGTACCAGAATTATATTTTCCCCAAACAGAACTGTTTCTACACCTGATTCATTTTCTGTGAGGACACCACCAGATTAGCCCAGGATACCCATGACAGAATTATCTGCCAGGAGGATATACCATCCTTTGCTAAAATTAAATTTTATCAAAAATTAATTTAATCAAAGCACCTACAAATAACGGGCCACGTTTTAAGGACTATTTGTAGTTACCAAAACAGATTATTTCACCTTCTTTCTACCACAAATAAAGTGTTATATATAAAAGTGTTTTATATATATATATCAAGTCTACAAAGAGATTCTGACTCTTCACCTGCTGAGAAGCAAACTTGGCATTTCTGTGTGGCAGAGACATTGGTGGGTTCCTGAGCTGATGCACCTTCCTCATCATCATCTGTAGGAGCCAGTGCTAAAGCAAACTCAGAGCCTCGCAAACACTGCAGGACAAGCTCAGGCTGTGTTCCCTTTAAGGCTTGGCTGCTACATTTTTTATCAGCCCTTTTGGAAATGAGGCTGCTCAGTATCTGCTTTCCAAGCTTTCACATCCCTACAAATTCCCATCAGCTACAAGTGTAAATTTGCAAGCAAAGGGAACAACACACATGCAGTCTGATGGAATCTGTAGAGAAGGTAAAGCTGTCACCAGATGGCATTTTTAACTTTTGTAGAGCCAGCTATTCAGAAGCAACATCTGAATTTTGAATGCTTCATTTTATTTTTATTTTTTTTTCATTTTCTTAAAAACTCCCAAAACACAGCACTTGCTCCTAGAAATATTCTGTGGCTAAACTGCCAACAGCTCATTTTTCCTGACTGCATACCTCGACTATAAGAGCCCTAAATTAATACTTGGGTATAGACTGCTCAAAAATTCAGTCTATAATGTCAGTAAATAAACTTCTTATGAATATCATTTTGAGTCAGCCCTAACAGCAGAAAAAATAAGTAGGTTGCCTGTTCCTTTCCTACAGGGAAACGTTGCCAAAAATACATAACTGTCACTTTTCATCTTTGGAATAATGTTAGCTACTGAAAAAAAAAAGCTTCACAATGAGCAATTATGTCTTCATCTTTCATGTCATTTTACATCATTCCACTATCAGCCATGCTCAAAAGCTTAGAGGCAACATTCTAGGTCAGTGACTTTTGCAGGCAGTGTATTCAGTGTTTGGTAATTAAATTAGATATACTTTAAATAACCAGATTCTGAAACAGACAGCCACTTACAAACACGTGACCAAATGTATCACTGCCACTGATGACACTGGATGAGGAAAATTATGCATGTTAGCCATCATTAACTAGCACTGAGGATTATAAATTTAAGGATTATGATATTAAGAATAACTGGATCAGCAAATCACTGCAGAGAAAAAATCTTTCAAGATGTAGCTAAAAAGCTGTACTAAAGAACTGACCTACTTTTCACCACCAAGTTTTATTTACACGTCTATAGAATTTTTTCTTATGGTTAACAAAACATCTGCCACCAAGAAAGCTCTCAGCTATTAATACAAGGAAATAGAGAATGAAATCTTGCAGTAGATGCTCAGCTTTTAATAAGGTTCTAGCCTGCATCTCAGGCAGTAGCCACTAGTGCTGTTTCAGATAAAACATTAAACAGCAAAACAGGGACACTAATTTCCACTTTATGTGGAATTTTTCTGGATAAATTATTAACTCCACATATAATTGGAATGTTAAAAAACTATTTAATATCTAACACTGCTCAGAGGCATCTATTTGCTAAAAAATACATAGCTTTGCCACTTTTTCAAACCTTGCATTTGGAAATTAACATTTAATAAGTCAGAAGAAGATCTGGCAGGGGTTATAAGATGCTCTTTGTAAGAGCAGATGCCATAACTCTTCAAGGGACAAACAGACCTTAATAAAAATACACCAACAACACACCAAACCAAAACAACCAAACCTATAAACAGTAATTTAGAGAGGTACTGGAAGAAGATAAGCAGCAATGTTAATGGATCAAGGCATGTGATAAGAACACAAGTTCAAAGCAGTCTGGTAAATCCTGTGATCTCATTTCTCCACAATAGCAGAGGCTATTGCTATTCCATGTTTTGAGCAGACATTCTGCATCCACAAGGTGCAATTTTGTTACCTTAGTTCCCTTGCCCCCAATAAGCATTCCCATCAAAGTCTTCATTTGTGACAACTGTGCAAAAAAGTCCAATTTTAAAATCCATTCTGATTTTTCTTCTGGAGACTCAACCATTGGCTTTTTATTTTGAGATAGACACAAGCAAGGCACAATGCACAGCCACAGATTATTAAAATACCCTTTAATTCCACTCCACTATGAAAACATAGAAGGCAGCCCCATAAGCTAAAGATGCCACAACCCAATTGTAGCATTGCCATAGTTACTTCTAAACCCTGAACTGGAAAACTTTTCTTTCTGCTTGCAGGTCTTGCGTTGGCTGAAACACATGGAAAAACTGGCTCCAAGCAGGAAAATGCAACCCACCACGTGGATATTTCTGTCTATTCTAAAGCATGAAGCCAAACAAGGGATTTCTGTGTCCCTTGCTGTGCCACAGGTAGGGGTTTGCCAGGGTGTCACACTCAGCTGCCAGCAGGTGTTACCAGGTGTAAAGCTTCTATTCACTGAGCCCTGTCACTGCAGTCATGGGCTCTTTATGGCCAGGAAAACAGAGAAAACAAAGAGCCTCTTATGTTTTAACTTCAAAGCCTCATACCCCAAGCTTCAGCTCTACACCTCAGGCGGTGCAGCCCAGAAGAGAGGCAGCACAGTCTCAGGTAAAGATATTTTTCTGCTTTAATAACCTAATCTCCGTAGTAGTTGTAAGACAATTCGGGTTTTTCTTTTAAAATCTTAAATATAAGCATAGTGATAGCAGAAGGTCATCTGACATTTGTCATTTGACTGACAGGTAAATTTTACTCTGAAGCTTTCCAAGTGAATAGGAAGGTTTTGTCTGAAAGGTCATAGAGGAACCTTAAGTTTACCCATAAGTGCTGCAAGAATCTTGCTGCACAAGAAGTTAGGAGATCATGATCTTCCCAGTTTACAGTTATCATTCTCCAGTTGCACCAATTTCCTCTCCATCAGGAGCAGGGCTTTTATGATCTCCCTAAAGCCTGTGTGCAATATTTATTCTGTTAGTCTAATTAAAGGTATTACTACATACACAGTTACTGAGGCTGTCCCCAGTGGTGCTCCACATCATAAATAACAGATGTGGAATGTTCTCCTTTTGGGACAAGCACAAGTTTTGTTTCTGGGTGGAGTTTTTGAGGATGAACATCCCATTCTTGCCAACATGCCCATGCACAGCTGCTGATCCCACGTCTCACCATGCAGTTGCCTGCACTGCCATATCAAAACAAATAATCAAATTTTTCTTCTCCACTTTGGTCAATCAATATTCCTCATTTCATTTCTTAAAACAAAAGTTCACAAGTTATGCTATAGCAACTCTTCCACTGTGTGATATGTCTCTGTGCACAAGGTGCTCCTCATCCACGAGGTTTTAGACAACAAGTCACAGCAGAACCTGGCCCAATTCTCTCATCCTCTTGAAATATTATTTACAAGTTGCTTTGTCCCAAGACAGTCATAGTCAGACTGCTTTTGCTTTCTGCCTCAAAACTGAGCAAAAACATAGAAACACATGAACAATAAAGGCGTTTGTGATTTTCTTACAAGCAGCAAAAACCCTTTTCCGGGAGTTAATTTTTTTCATCTCAGTTCTCTTTTCTTTGAGCCAACTTCTTTTTTTTCCCCAGACTGTAAGAATTCATAAAAAAAAAAACAAAAACTTCTGGCTTCTAGCAAACTTATGTTCTACTTTCATCTAGAAAGGCATGAACGTGTTGAGCCAAAACCACAGCATTCACCACTATTTGAAACAATCTGTGGAGGTTTTTTACATCCCTGTTTAGAGCATCCTGTACCAAACTCAGCTCATAACCACAGCACCAACCTTTCCAACTGTCCACACACATCGTGCTCTGGTAGCAGCAGTCTGTGGAGGGGTTTTTTATGACTGGGATCAAAATAGCTCCCTCAGCTTGTACGTGTGAATATTGCCTTTATCATATAACCAAGACTCCAAAATTAGAATCAGAGCGGGTATTTCTGCTGGTCTGAAAGATTTAATGTCTCTATTCTCATAAAAAATTCTATTTGAAATAAAAAATTAATGCTCCCAGATCTAGTACCACTGTACACAATGTAGGAAAGAGACAGTAATTCAGTATCTTAATAATTTTTTTAGAAGAATATTAAGCCAACAAACTCAATACCCACCAACAAGGCATTGGAGAAAAATTTAAAAAGGCTGTATGACAGGTTCATTTTTTGAATTTTATATTGACAGACCTGACATTCAGTGCAACTCAGCTTTAGAAATCATTCTTCCCTCATATCCTCTACCTTGAAGAGCCCAAAAAAAGCACTTCAACATGCAGTAAAGACCAAGCACTTTGTATAACTGGACTTCCCTGTCCTGTTCTTCCTCAATAAAATAATAAAATATGGATTAACCATAAAACAGTTAGCAGAAAAAATCTTTTGTGATTTCCTGCTAAACTGCATCATCAATGGCTCAAAACAGACAGGGGTGAAAATTGAGTTATCAGATTAATTTCATTATTTTCAAGGAAATAGATTGACCATGCTAATCTAAAAATCTCTTTTAATACAAGTTAAACAAATATAAAACAATTCTTAACTTAATGCATTAACTTCAGACCATGTATTTGAGTTCACCCAAAAGAACTGATAGGAAAGCAAAGCCCCACCTACTCCCATCTGGTTTGGTTTGTCCTGAAACCATTTCCCCTCTCCTCCTTTCAAATGCATTAATTCAACCACTCAACTGTAAAGGTCTGGCTTTATTTAACATCTGTGCTTTGATGCACGTACATAACTGGAGGATTGCAAAGTTTTTTTGCTAAGCAGTATCTATATTGCAAAGAACATGAAAATTTGTTAGGATTTGTTAGGCTGGGGACAGAATCCATACTCATCCTCTGAGGGCCACTGAAGAGAAAGTTTGGCAGGGACAAACCATCCCTTCAGGGACCTGCTGCAAAATTCAGACAGACTTGAGTCACTTTCTTGCTTCCTCTACACACCTTGCACTCCAGTAAGCTTGACTGCCTCCTTCCCCTTTACAAAAACTAAATATTATATTGCACAAGCTGTTTGATTGGTTCCAAGGGTCACAATTGAGGAAAGGGAAATAGATGTCTGTCTGATTTATAAACATGACATACAAGCACAGGGACATGAGCAAATAGAGACAGTGTCCATATAGAAAGCATTTCCTGCACTGCTTCAACTTTTCTTCGGACTGAGGCATTACCAGAATCTATGGGATTTTGTTCTACACACAAAAATAGTATTTAATCATAACAGAGTCCAAGAAAAATGTGCAGGAAAGGTGAAGACACCACTGTAAATGATGGCACTCAATCACACCCCTCTTCTCACTAATTACAACTTTCCTGAAAATTTCCAGGCCTTTTGTGAAGCAAATCTCTCCCTTCCTGAGGGAATCTACATAAAATCTGAGTAGCCTGATCAAAAAATACAGCATCTTTTGACTATGCTGTATATGCTTCAGGTTAAGGGGAGGCTGCATGACACTAAGTTATATCGAGAAGGATTCTTATTCACCTGCACCCTGCTCAAAATTAATTTGCTTTCTATATTTGCTAATTTTAAAAACAAAAAGTGTTACAACTTCCAAAAAAAGGTCTGTAAGAAGAGAGAATTCTCACTTGGTATCTTTAGGCAGCTGTTAAAAAACAGGGTCCCATTTTTAAATCTGTGTTCAACAGCTCTCAGCAACAGCCACTGGTACTTTGTATCCTGTACCAGAGAACTCCAGCCCTTCAAGCAATCTTTCACACATTGCTTCTGTGCTTATCTATAAATATAATGAGCAATCAGCCCCCACAGTGGTGCCTCGCTGTCTGTCTAGAAATACTCCTCTATTGTAAAATTTTCAGACAGTGCTTTTGCCCATTAATAAACAGAGCAGCCAAGCTCGCCTCCGAGAGTTTAATCTCACAATATCTAAACTGCACACATACCCATACATCTTTATGAGCAGATATTTGGAACAGAAAAAAGCTTTAGCAGAGGTCTGCATTTCAAGCTACAAATGCACTTTTTGATGACCTTTCTTTATATACATAGAACAAAGTACACTATGAATAAACAAACATATGTCCTAAATTCCCAGAGTCAGCTTTTTAGCAAAGCTGTCCTTACGAGCACAACGTTAGGTCTCCCTCAAAAACCACATTTGCTTAATAAAGAAAACCATGTGGCAGAGTACATCTGCACCCATATTAGCAGAATATAACATATATATTTAGAGATACATATAAACTGGAGACTATAAATGCATATCTACAAGCCTTGTGATACAAAGCTTCATTTCAGCTCAGCCATCACCCCATTGGGGCATTGCTGTGGATCTCTTGAGTTTTTCCACCCATGCTCTAAATCCAACAGCTGCTTTAAATCATGCTGTATGTAGTCCACGAGATGTTAAGAAACCCCTTAGGAAGCTCCTTTCAAGTTTTAACTGCTGGAGCTCTCACAGGTGGCACATTAGAGTTACAACCCCAGACACGGGCACAGTCCCGAGTCAGAAGCTGGGACCAGTCCCAGGAAGATGCTGCTGGGCAGCCCAAGTGCCTGGATTGGGCACACACACCCTGCAGCTTTCCACTCCTTGCAGATGGGTTTAGGAGAGGCACCACCTGTTTGCCCAGATGTTTACACACTCCTTTCACAGATAAATCATCACCCAGCCAATCAATCCTGATTGTGTTACAAGAATTTTACAATTAGAGGATGCTCCACATAGAAAACAACACCCAAATTTATTGCATTTCACCCAGCCACAGTAATCCCATCGAGCTGTAAAAATTAGAGTTGCTTCCCTGCTTAAAGAAAATAATCCTGATGGAGCACAGAAGTATCCAAAATTACGCTGTCGAAATTTTTTCAGGGAAATTATGCTCCCTGTAAGTTATTTTACAGCTTGACTCCCCATTTTTTCCTTTTTTTCTCAACCCCAAGACAGGCACTGCTCTGTTGGCTTTACAGGGTCTACAGTCACACAGCCCAAACTCTCTGCCATTGCTCAGGTTGCACAGCTGCCCATTTTCTTAATTCCTCGTATTAAAGGCAAAATAAGTCTCATCTAATCAAGTCATAATCTTACCTTACATTACTAACGTAAGCAGAAATAAGTAAAGGAAATACAATATAGATCAGCTAAACAAATCTTATACTTATTACACATAGTTCAATTAAAGCACTGCTTTGGCCAAAGTTCGAAAAAATTTGTAGTTTAGGAACCTGTACAAATGTTTCCAACTTACATAATTAAAATAGGCAACTTAAAAACAGATATAACAAGAGCTAATTAACATATGGGTACTTGTAATTCATACACATTTGCTAGCTTGTAACTGAGATGATCTGAAATAAATGAAATCTATTGCTTTCCTTTACAGCAAACAACAATTCGTGATGTTTAACTGGTATTTGGTTTAGGTTATTTTTGTATGTGTTGATAGATTGGTTCAACTTCCTGGTTAATGTTTTTTGACCCTCATTTACCAGAAGGCTCCTGCATGCTGACACAAACTGAACACATCACATTTCCTTTGCACTTATTTTGTACATTTGTGTTTGTAATCAGTCTCTAGTTAAAGGGAAACTAATGAGTTATGGAGGAAAAAAAGAGCCTTTTCTGCCTCAAAAACATGCTTTCACAAATACAGAAACACTCCATTTGCCTATCTGGGTGTTTTTATCCAGATTGCTTTCCTGTCCTTTTCCAGGTGCCAGGTTCTACTAAGTGGGAAAATAATTTACTTGGTTCTGCATTTGGGTCTTTAAAAGTCTTTTTAAAGCCATAACTGCCAAAGTGAGCCCAACACTTATTAAAAGTAGATTCTCAAGAACATATATTTCCTTTAAGTTTTACATTAAAGACCCACAGATTTAACACAGAAGTTGTTTGTTTTGCACATTATACAGAGCAAGGCCTTTTTTGAATATCTATTTCATAAGCTGGTTTCTATTTGCTCCCATGACACACACACACTGATAGCCAAGAGCATAAATTACTGCAGTTTTCTCAGACTTAGAGGTCCCTGCCTATGCCAGTAACTACCAAGTCACTTTTGCTTCACTAATTCATTCTGTAACCAAAATTCCTCTATCAAGAAAAAGTGATCTTCCTGGTAAAATAGTTAACATATGGATAGACACCACCTATTCAGGCTTTTCATTACTTCAAGACTAGGTTCTTTATTTTGACCTACATCTCAGTGTATAAAAGTTCCATAGACAGACTTTAACCTCATAAATTGGAATAAACTTGCTTCCCCCTTCCCACCACCCTCAACCCAAGGAACTGCCCCTAACTGGTTTCAGGTACAGCTCTGATGTATAGTAATTGCACATTCACATTATTTTTTTTTGCTGCAGAGGGAAGTGATAAAAATTTTTGATTTCCAGCAGAACCAGTAAGGAAAAAAAAAAAAAAAAAGAAAAATCTCACTAGCACCAAGAAAAATTGCATGTATAATTGGATTGTGAACAGTACACACTTTCCAGAAGGAAAGACAGGTCACTGAAGATTTCTCCTCCTTAAAAACCTTTAGATACTTTCACCAACTTTTCTGAGCCCAGTTTGGCATAAGAATATCTTACCCAAGCTCAGCACTAAACAAACAAAAAAAACACCAAAAAAACGAAATCCCTGTGAGACAACCAGGGATACCAAGAGCATATTCAGGAGATAAGGGCACATTCAGCCTTTCCTCATGAACACTTGGTAGGAACCACCTCAGCCTCCAATTTGCTTTGACAAAACCTTTCCCTGTGCACACCCTTTAAAAGCCCAAGGCTCCTCTCTGTGTCAAGCACACAGCTCCCCAAAATGCAACGGCAGCTGAGTGAAGAGCCTGAGGGCAAGAGAGCAGAGACTGGGCTTACTCAGGGAGGCTCTCCCCAAAACACACACAGCAGCCTTATCAGAGTGCCAAATCACAGTCTTGAACCCCTCAGACCCCAACTCTCTTCAAGAAGGGAAACCCTCCCCTACCCTACTCCCACCACCCAGAGATATTCCAGCAACAGGGCAGGGCTCTGAGGGAACAGGAACAGCCTACCTGAAAGCAGCAGCTCCTCACAGGACACTGCCTGCACACTGACTTTGCTGCTGGCTGGGGACTGCTCTGGTGCAGCTCCTGCCAGGGACTGAGGGGGCCCCAACTCCCTGCAGGCCCTTAAATCCCAGTGCAGCCCCTCAGGTGCAGCCCCTCAGATCCAGGTGTAGCTCATTAGGTCCCAGGTGCAGCCCATCAATTGAAGCCCCTCTGTTCCCAGGTGTAGCTCATCAGATCCAGGTGTAGCTCATCAGTTCCCAACTGCAGCCCCTCAGTTCCCAGGTGTAGCCCCTCAGCTCCTAAGTGGATTCCCATCAGATCCAGGTGTAGCTCATCAGTTCCTAATTGGATCCCATCAGATCCAGGTGTAGCCCATCAGGTCTAGGTGCAGTTTCTCACCCCTCAGGTGCAGCCCCTCAGTTCCCAGGCTGTAACTGTCAGGCAGCAGGCCCCTGACTGACCACAAAGATATATTTTTTTTAAATATCTTAAAGGCAATTACAAAACCTAAAGTCTCCCATACTGCAAACTGTTTAGCTGCTTGTGCTCCACCTGGTCTGGCCAGGAGCAGCTGTTCTCGTAGTGGTCAGCTCATGGGGGCTAACAAGGAAGCTTTTTCACAATGGGAGTTCACTTCTAATATTAAACAGCAAAAAGAAATTACATTGTGCAGTAATCTGTGGGCACAGTGAGTTGTCAAAAGTTTTCAGAGTACTTTCTGAAACAATTTTGCCTCCTGAAACCTTGCCTATGGAGGCAGTTTTTTTTGAATGGTGTGATCAGTCTTTTGAGCTACACCAATTCTTAATTATGTCTGTAAAGAGTCTCCATTGTCTGGCAGCTCTGTCCTACTGTGACTTTAAAAAATATCAATTCCAAATTTCTTGAGTGCTGCAAAAATGTTTCTGCATCTAATGCTCAGCATCTGTCTAGAAAACATATCAATCATATGATCACAAACAGCTGTTGCATTAGACTTTTAATCAGCCATGATTTTCAAAGGAGACAAAGAATCTTGGATGTGGTGATGGAAAGTTATTGCAGAGAGTGCCCTACTTGAGAACACAAAAATCCAGTCTCAGGGACTCAGGGCTTTACTGAGCATTGTAAAAACCTCTTCATTTATACAGACAGTAGAGTTATCTGATAAAAATTGGAATAAAATGACACAATCACGTGCAAGCTAAAGTGTAAAAGGTGCTCCAGGCAGGTATTTTGTTATTAAATGAAAAAGGTATGTACCACTAGCTTGCACAGATTGCAAAGACTAAAGCTGTTGCTCAGCAGTCTGTTTTCTCTTCAAGTTTCATAAATCTCATTAATGAGGGGTTATGGAGCCCTAGTGGAGATACAGCATATCTGTGCTTAGAAATCGTTGATGTCCAAAAATGGCCAATTTCTCCTCTCAGTAACGTTACTGTAAATCTGCATTAGCTCTGTTGGATTCAGGAGGTATTACAGGGTAGCTCCTGACTCATTTTCACCAGAACATGCCAATTTGAAATAGCAATATGGCTAACTCTGTGTTATCCATCTGACACAAAACCACAAGACTGAAGAAAGGCTGCTTCTAGAATTGCTCTGGGCTTTTTTGTTCGGGTGTTTTGGGGTTTTGTTTTTTTAATCCCAAACTCCTGGCATTCAACTACTGTAAATAGCTTCATAATGTACTAGAAAGGATACATAATGCAATCCCTTTAAAATACTTTTAACTTCAGAGCCATAAGGCATTCTAAACACATCCACACTGGGAACATCAGGCAGGGTGTCTGCTCCACACTCAACCTGCACAAGTCTTTGGCTGGATCCTGCCTCACCTCCTGACCCCTGCTGTTTCAGATGTTGCCTGCTGACCCCTTTTGTTTGCCCAGAAAAAAGGACTGGGTGTCCTGCCAGCCCTCTCCTGGACTGCCTGTGCCTCCAGCAGAGGGGAATGTTGCAAAGGCTGGTGTGAGTACTATAATTATTCTAAAACATATCAAAAGAAAAGCAAATAAAGGAAAACAGGAATTGCCATAACAAACCAGATCCAAGATCCAGTGTCAAAGACAAATGCTTGACACAGAAAGCAAAAAGTTCTGCACCAGGAAAGTGTGAAGTGGTCTTTTGTCATTCCTGGTTCTTTTTCTTAGATCAAATCCCTTGATTTTGACCCCATTGTGTCATTTATGTGTTCCCTGCTAATGGCCATTACTCTGCATGTGTATCCTGAACGTTCCTCACTTCTGCTTGCAGTTCCCACCTCCAATTAAGCCTCCATACTCAGCAAGAAATTAGAAATGCTTTTTTAGCTGCTAGTACTCACTAATAGTCATCTTGGAAATTTGTTACACCTGGGTTGCCAACACTATGAAACACATGTCTCTGACAGCCTCTTAATTTAGGCGTGTTCTCTAGAAAAGCGTGTTCCAACAGATCTTTCCCTCTCCAGGGTTACTGCCTGCCCACATTAATGATATGAATCAGCACTCCTGTTAACATGTCTCCCCATTAGTGCTGCTTCTCATAAAAATGTTTGGGTTGTTCTTTTTCTGAGTTGTTCTTTTTTTTTTCCCCCTTTAGGTAACACAGAATTTTTACAGCACATTTTTGCATAGAAAACTGCAGACGGTATCTGCTCGTTTCTGAGCTACCTAAATCTTACTTTCTATTTCTCCAGGGATTCCTAGATGAGATCTTCAGTCTTGGATTTTTATTCCATTAACTGAATTGAAACACGCATTTAAATTTAATGGATAGCTCTGAAAGTCCTAATTCCTATTCTGTACCCACTCTGCCAAACTACAGCAGCCTGGCCCTGAGCCCTTTGTAATGCAGCAGCAGCAGCTCTGTGTCATATGAAGCTGTACAGAAATCTCACCTGTGAACACAGACTTTGTTGTAGGATCAAGCAATAACTGCACAGTGTGAAGGATGCAGTCAGGGATTAGCCTACCAGAGCAGTGCCTCTCTACTGATCCCATCAGTTATAGGTATTTATGTGTATATAAAATACTTTCTCATACTCACATTTTTGTCCTGCTTCCTCTTTGATTCTCACAAAAACAAGCCACATAACAGTGGGGTTGGTTTTTTTTTCCCTAAAATGCTTGCTTGTTCTCTGGTTACTGAAGATAACTTCACAGTCTTCCAATGTTTTTTTTTTTAATCTTAACACTTAACCCTAGTTCAAAGTATTATATTCCTCACTTTCCAAATAGCCTTTGTGTCTTATTTCCCGGCGACTTGCCCAGAATCACACCAAAGACAAGGGCAGGCGAAGGAGCTGAGTCCTCCACCAGTGTCCCCTGGGGGGCAGAGAACTCTGCAGGGCAGTCCTTGCTCATGGCTGGGGTTACTGTGCCTGGCAATCACAGCTCCCACACACAAGAACCCCATTAGATGAAAGGCTCACGTTACCTGGAAAGGTCTTCATGTTAGATTGGGTTTCCAAATTCCATTCTCCTGGAAGCTAATGAATGTGAGTTTATATCCTTAACTATTGCTTAGCTGTGTAGACTGCAGGAATAAAATATAGGCATACTGTTAGTAGAACCCTTTAAATGAATGTTTAACAAAGTAAAATTGGATTATTAAAGATTAGTGAGTATACAGATTAATCTTGGAGATCTCTGATACTTTAATGCACATCCATGTGTTCCTACTTCTACTTCCATTCTTAATAGATGTACTTGCACATGAGATGGGAAAAGGAACTGCTGTACTACAACTTAACCTTTTTTGCTGAATTCATAGAGAATGGTTTTCCAAGCAGGATCCTCAGACTCTTCCTTCTCTTGAATCTGCACCAAAAAGGAAAAGCATAGGGGCAAACCTGTTTTAGATACAGCCTTCTGCATATGTCATTGAGACAACTGATCTAATAAACAGTGTGATCTGGCACCATTTAAGCCAGTGGAATTTTCTCAGCACTGACAGCACTTCCGTGTTGCTCCAAATAAACTGGCTCAGGTACCAGGCTCTATAGCTGCTCTGTCTGTGCAGTCTGCCCAGGCAAAATCTGTCCTGCCTCTCAGCCAGGCTAATTAATTCTGATGAGACTGCTGGAATAACATTGCTACACTGCATCTGATTGCTGAGCTCTGAGTGCAGCGGGCTCAGCACGGGTTGGGGAGCTCCTGTGCTGGGCTCTGCTGCAGGATGTCAGATACTGCATCTCACATTTCACACACAATGCACTCAGGCTCTTAATGACATCCAAGATTTTGGCAGTTTTGCTCGAGTCAGATGGGAAATAAAGAGGAACTGCAAATCAGTGGGTGGCTCATTGCTTCCCCCTTCCTCTGAAAGAGTTAACATCAGGTACATCCAGGAGGCCACGAAGGGTTTGGCACCAACACTGTGCTCCTCATCCAAGGAAACAAAGATTAAATAAATATTTATTTATGTAAAAATTTTGCTTTAGTAATACATTCTTGGTTTTGTTTTTTGTTTTTTTGTTTTTTGTTTTTTTTTAAATTTGGGGGTGAATGTTAGTGAAGTTTAATGCTCATAAAAACGAGAGATCAATCCCGGCCAGAACAAGGCTGGGTGCAAGTGGACCCTGTGAAAAATCCCACACATGTCTCTGTCAGTGTGCCTCAGTCAGGAGCAGCAATGAAACGTGGCTGCTGTCCCAGAGCTCAGCCTCTCCCGAGGGGAGAAAGCCAAATCTGCTGAAAAGCTCAATGGTTCGCTTGATTGCAAATAGGTTTCAAGCCCACCAGAACAGCACATTTAATTACACTTGCCTGGTTTTGACACTGTAACAGGTACTTGTGCCTCCTCCAACTATGCTCATGTAATTAGCTCTGGCCAAAAATAAACCATGAGGCACCAGAAGTTGTATCTGTGATGATGGGGTTTGGGATTTTTTTTTAATTACGTGTGAATTTTTAGTCTACTGGACTCAATCCTGATGTAACAGAAGCCACTTGTAAGAACAAATTCTGGTTGCCTCTTGCTTTGATCTTTTACAGGCACAAAAAATAATCCCAAGGAACAACTGATGGAGAGGAAGAGAGCACTTGAAAAGAAACAGGTGTATGGCTAAAAAACAGCATAAGCAGGTCATTGGGAATTTCCCAGTGGCTGTTCAAGCTGCGTGCCTGTTTGCCAGGTAACCAGGGCTAACCAGAGTTCTCCCCACCGTGTACTGCTGCCAAGCAATCTTATCACTGAACCAAATTAGCAGCAAAGCATATTCTTAGCTAGCCATTGGCCAAGGGCCAAGTTAACAGTGGTCTCCAGGTAAAACTTGAAACAGATTATTATTTTTACCTTTTTTTTTTCCTTGAAGAAGCAGAACATGAATGTTAAGAGTCCACCACAAGAGTACCCAGATCTGTTCCCCCCTTACACGGCAGCAGAATCCAAGAACTGAATTGTTTCAAGGCAAGTAGTGTGCCAAATGCACATTTTTATGTGCATGACCTGTTTTCCCCTTAGTTCGTGGGAGAAGAAAGAACTTATTAAAGAAGGGAAACTTTCTGCAGAGAGGCAGTATTTGTGAGTATCAGTTTCTCTGGTACTGAGGAGAAAAATACATTGAATATAATCTATTCATACTTGCTTCTCTTATTCAAATCCCAACTTACTGCACAGCAAAATCATTGGAAATGATCCCACTAATTTCAGTTGATTCAGGACAGAGTCGTAGCTCAGAAGAATGCAGTGATCATATTGACATCACTGGACACTTCTTAGCAATATTGCAAAAGCAGTTTGTCCATGGAAGTGCTTTCCCCATGCTCACAGTGTGCTTTATGGAGCAAAAACCCACAGTGGGCAAATGCCGAGAAGGCAACAACTCAGGGAATTGCTTACGCATTATCCTGGTGGGTCAGAAATTTTGTTTTTCAAGAGAATGTGAAGTGCATTGGGTTTAAAAAGCTCTCACTTATATAACAGTTGCCAAAGGGCAGCCTATTCATTAGCCAAGACATAAAAGTAAAAAGGCTGCTCCGAGGCCTTGAGGCAGCACAGTTTCTGGAGCTGAGCTTCACAACAGCTGCCCTCCAAGCCTGGTTAACGTCATCTAAAATGCTCTTTACCAGAGGAATAGGATGACACACTTACTGTCACAGCATCCCCTCTTTGGACAGAAAGAAACATCTTCTGTTTCCAGAGCTCTCCTTGCCAGTGCTGAACTCTGACATACTGGGTTTGTCCTTTACCTCAAAGTATTCGCAGCAGGAAAATTTGCTCTTTTCTTCTTTAATATAACCTTTTGCTCTCCTTAGTCCTTGATAAACAATGGATGCTCAGATATTTATTGTACCATGTACTGCTGGCCCTGCACAGTTCAGTCCTCTATGAAGAGGCTGCTTTGATCTTTGGAGGATCGGGGGCAGCCTTACAGGGTATTTATGCTTTAGTTTTACAGGACAGCAAGAGGGAGCAGAGGGAGGGAATGTGTTCCTTCCTATCAAATGATTTTATGAATTTGCCACAGAAATAATTAGTGCACGTTGCAGTTTTTCCCTTAAATGCTGCTATAAAACTATATAATTGGCTAAAAAAAGGGAAATCTTCCTCTTTAAATCTGGTGTGTCTGTTTCCAGTCCAGAAGTCCAGCAGAATAGCTGGACACCTGCATTTATTTCTTGCATGCAGCCTTGCTGCCCTGCCATGGAGGCATATCCTGTTCCTGTTCCAGGGCTGGGTTACCCAGGCTGCCTTCTAAGTGCCCTTTGCATGTGATCTCAGCCTGTGAACCACTTCAGAGCAGCCATCAGCACACAGTTGTAGCTGTTCAGAGCAGTTACCATCACACGGTCACTCGGTTGTGTTTGTGGTGTCTCTCAGCCAAGAGTGTCAGGTTGCAGGGGAAAGTACTGGCTGGGGTGTCTACTGTAGATCAAGGTCTTGCCAAGGAAACCTGAATAAACCTTATAAAAATATTCTCTCCTTCCTATTTATCTTAGATTTCTGAAGTTATAACTACTTAATTTATCAAACTTGATTTATTTAAGTATTTACCTTGGATGGTGTTACACTTGATGGTTTTGAGCAAAGAAATAACTGATTCATAATGACAGCTGGATGCAAAAACTTGCAGCACCAGGAATTAAACTAAACAAACTTCTGATTTATTTATATTTTAAGCTACTAGCAAAAGCTTAAATAGAGTGCTAGATGCAATTTAAAAAAAAAAAACGTAATGCAGGAAAGAACTAAAGCAAAACAAAAAGTCCACAAGCATAGAGAAGACCGTACCCACCTGCTCCATCCAAACACTCAGGAGGAGAAAAGGGAGAAGAGATTGAACTGGCTGCTAATGGCATTCATCTGCTGCCTCCTGAGCATTTCTTTGTGAGTGTGGGGCCACCTCAGGCCGAGCTGCCTTTCTCCTTCTCCCACAGTGCCAGGAGCATCCTGCCATGCAGCTGGCACCGCTGCTGGCCCCAGGCTCTGCCCGGCTTAGGGAAGCTGCTCGCCAGGAGGTGGTGCCTACAGGAAGGCTGTGGAACTGTGTGTGCACCAAAGCTGACATTTACACATTTACACGTACAAACAACCTTGTAAATGGGCCCTGATGTCCTCCAAACCAATCTACGTTGGTGGTGCTCAGCTGCTGACAAGCAGTTCGATTTTCAGAGCTATTGCCATGACAGCAGAACAGACTTTTCCCGTACGAACGGGGCTGAGACCACGGTTTCACACATGTTGTCAGTTCAGAGTTGTGCCTCTCAACTCTCAACAGCAGCCTAGGCTTCAAGCCTTTAAAGCTCAAAACACATTAAGACCAAAATTTACTTAACCACCTGCTCGTGGTGTAGCCTGTCAGGAGTTGTGATGTCGTCTGGGTGCATACATCTGCTGGGACAAGGAACCTTTTCCTCCCTGTTTGGGCATAATGAGGAAAAAAAGGAGAAGTAACTGGGATCCCAACTCTCCCATTTGTTAAAACCAAAAATGAGGGAAACAGCTGTCTCAGAAAACAGCAGCATTTATAAAGCACATTATATAGCTTTGTCCTTCAACAAAAGACCAGAAAATGAGATTAGGTGCTTTTTAATGCATTTCTGTGCAGCAGTGCACAGTTCATGACTTTAGAAATACTGAATTAGGAATTCAAAATTAGCAAGCCTGAAGCTGTAGCTCTCAAAAAACCCCATTAGAAAGCTGTTCCTGCATGATGGAAACGTAGAGAACAAGATATCTACTTTGTGGATATTTTCTTTTCTATCTTGTCTGAGATGAACTTTCAGAATAAAACCTCAGCTGACCAGATGATAGAGAGGCACAAGATGCAGATGTAGCTCTGAGTGGAAATGGGCCTTGAATGAAAATATCCATGAGCGCCATATTTGTAAGCCAATAAATTCAGCTGACTTCTTTCTCACCTCTACCTGCACAGGTGATCTCAAACTAATACTTTTCTCAATAAAATGTTGAGGTTTAGTCCAAATATTCAGTTGGTACCTGTGGCATTGATTTTACAGGGATCAGTAGCTTTTCTGTCACCTACACATACAAGACCTAAAACATGAGCACTCCTCAGAGGCAGTGAAGGCCATGGAACTGTGCACTGTGCCACGAGTGGGGCTGGTCACTGTCCCTGCACAGACACTGTGCTCAGTGGGGCTGTCCCTGCCCTGCTGTGCCCTCCAGCTGGGCTCTGCCTCCCTGGCAGGGCACCCAGGATGGGGGGAAAGGGACAGCGAGCACGGGGACAGGGCTGGGATGTGGCAACAGAGAGCTCTTCAAGTCAGTGAAATGCTGGAGCTTCCAAATCAGAAGAAAACCTAGGAAGCTGATAAAATTATTCAGATAGGAATAGATCAGATTATTCAGATAGGAAGAGATCAGAATTCTGTAACTGAGCAAAAGCTACAGAAGGAAGAGTCAGAGTTTCAATGAACTGGACTGAGAAGATGAGAGCAGAGCTGACTGTGAGCCTTGTCTGCCCTGCACTGCCACAGAAAGGGTCTGTCCACAGTGGGTGCAGCACTGCAAGGTGTTATTTGATAGTGGAAATGCCTTGCTCTCTCTGAAAGAAGACATAACTCTTTATGGAATAATTTACTAAGGCCATTTAAGAAATTGAATTCCTGTTCTACGAGAATTTTATTTATGCTAAATCAATACATGAAGTCAGAATTTCATTTTATTGCTGAATAGAAATTATATTAAGAAAGCAGCCTAGGAAAAGGGAACACTTAACGATACTGAGCTGTTTTAGTCTTGAAGTGGTTTCAGTGACATAATGATATATTAAAAATAATATATTTAAGTATTTCAATAAATAGCAGGAGTAAAAGGAACTGTAGTGCTAAACATAGAACAAGATATTGTTATTCTCAAAATGACATAATAAAATTAGTAAAATAGGATTGAAATAATTAATTATTCTTTTATTCAAGAAAAAGAATTCAAAATTGACATTTCTCACCAAATGTCTGCATTTGGCAAGAATGCCATTATCCAGTGGTAACTTTCTATTGTCATTTTTTTACCATTTTTCTCTGCAGTTGAAGAACATGCACACTGACTTCTGTTGCAACATCAGCAGAGCTGACAAATACATACGTGGTAGCCACTGATGCCAGTGACAACAGGAGTGCTCTGCAGCTGTGCAGTCTCCTGCACCTCACCTCTAATTCCCTTTTTTACAGATAAATATCTGAAAACCACTGTTATAAAAACCACCAGCTGTGCTGGCCCACGAAAAAAGTTAATACAGGCCCACCATGTCATGCCTGTTTCTCCTGTTTTCCCTTCTTTCAGCCGAGCAGCTGCCAAATCAGCAGCTCCTGGATTTCTGGCTGCCAATGGAATCTCACACTTGAGACAATGAGCAAGAACGCACAACACACACACACTGCAGCTCGCTCCTGGGGACACACACCCTCTGCAGTGCTGCATGAACAAATGCCACCTCCGTTACCTCAGACGGCTCCGTGTCACTGAAATGGACTCGGGAGCGAGCAAAAGGCACGGAAGGGTTTCAGCACAGCCTGCTGGGGAGCTCTGAAAATACACAAGGGCCTCCCCAAGGACTCTGGGGCACTGGCGTGTGCGAGCTCTGGCTCCCAGCTGAGTGCCAGCCAAGGGCAGCCCATCGGGAGGGTTCATCTCCAAAAGCAAAAATCGCAATCTGAGCCAACAGATTTTGGGCCTACAATATCTTTTAAATTATCTTCACATGTAGCCCCTAGAGCTTTCCCTCCACACATGAACCCTTCAGCTTTTTTAGTTTATCACCTAACATAACTCCTTGCTGAGAAGGGAGTTCAGCCAGCAGCCAAGGGGAATCCCCCTGCTCTGTGTTTGCTTTCTGAGGCAAGACTGCCAGCAAGCACTCCTCTGAGCTGATAATTGTAAATGATATATTTGATCTAGGCTAACACCACCATTAAATGAGGGTTTTAACCAAGTGTGACTGCACACGTTGTTTAGACAGCTCTCTAAGTGTTCTCAATTACGTTTTGTAATGAGAAATTAGGAATAAGCAGTGATAAACTTGGAGCACTGAATCTGTTGTGTGACTGTTCCTTTGACAGCTCCAAGCAAAATAAAATGAAGCCTCTTTCCTCTGTTCTGAGAGAGTCATGACACTTACCTGGGTACACACATGGTTTTAGAAGAATTAAATGGTGTGTTTTCCTACTGACATTTCCTACTGACTGTGTATTTTATCCATGTATGGGATGGCACAAGATTTTGTGCATTTAGAAGAAAATGATCCGTTTGCATAGTACTAAAGAACAAAATTTTCATCTTTTCAACTATTAATTACCTTTTTTATTTGTTCTGAAAATAGAAGGCCAAAATCCAGCAAGAAATAGTAAAAATATCAAAATTGTAACATACAAAACATCATTATGAAAAAATATCTTGTACCAATTAAAATCTGCAAGTTGTGAGGAAAATTATCAAACTATTTTCCAATCCTGAAAAGAGGTTGGAGGCAGTCATGGAAGTAGTCCTTTAAATAAAACTAAGCATAAGAAACAGATATGCAAACACTCAGTATTTTAAGCTCTAAGAATAAACAGGATGTGTCTTCCACCAGAATTGTTGCATTGATTCAAATGCTGATCTCCAAACTCCTATAGGAGTATCAGATTAATATATATGGAGCAATAAGGACACCTTGAGGACAGTCAAGAAAATGCAAAAATTTCTGTTCTGCATTGATATGGGACGATTTACAGACCCTTGGCAAGTTTGAATTCCTTGGAATTGCCACATGACTTAAATTAGAAGCTTTTTAAAACTGTTTGGCAAAGTCCCACAAGTCCCAAGAGTATTATTAATGCTCTCATTAGTCCTGAAATACTAGAATATATGCTTACCAACAGGCTCACTTACTTGCTAGTAGTTCTGAGGACAGACCTTTTCTTGCAACTCAATAATCCTGTTCTGAGTTGCTTTTTTCCTTGTTACAGAAATAAAAAATTTTGCTTCACGCTGCTCAGCATAGCATTACACTGTACATGTTTTTAAAAGGAAAAGTATAAAAATAGTGAAGATTTTTGAAGTATGCAAATCTACACAAAGATTAAAATTCCTTAATTTAATTCCTTAGTTAAAATTCTTAATTTAAAAGATTAAAAAGTTCTTTGTCACTGTCAACAAGTTTCAAGCATTCCTTTAACTTTGTACCTTTCAAAAACTGAAATAACTAAACATTAAAAAAAAAAAAGTTGGAAGAGGAAGAAATCTTATACCTCTCATCTCGCTTAAGGTTCTTTGCATATGAAAAAGCCCTTTTTTTAGTCTAGCTCTAAGTTAGAACTGCAGTTGTGGGGCCATTTGTAGAGCTTTCTGTTCTCTGAGTGCTGTCTGCAGCCTTAGAATCATCACATATTTCAGATGGCTCCATTTCCTCTGGCCGTGGTGGGGCAAGATCAGTTTCCAAATCAGTTTCCTGATCTGATTTTCCTACTTCACTGCAAAATTCAACTTTATCTTCCTGCTGGCTGTTCTTCTTTATTTTTCCATTCTGTGCAGGGTAGGTGCTGGCAATGGTGTCATACAGAAATTGGTATTGTTCCTTAAAAATAAAAAGAAGTTAGTGTTAATGGAATGCTCAGAGTCTGAGAATTAATCCATTCTTTCTTTGTTCTCTTACGTTTTAGAAATGTAGTGTGTAGCTGGACAAGCAAGGCTGCATATGAAGCATAGAGCAGCAGATATGAAGCAGAGTTTTTGGCACAGAGAGTGTTGCTCCCATGGTTTATTCTGACTTCATGTGTACATAAATCTCTGAAATTGTCTGTGTCAGATATTCCAAGTGGTCACTCAGTGCTCTTTTGGTTCATAAAATACCAAAAATATGGGGTTTAGAGTACCTGAGTTGTAAACAACACGTATCATACTGAGTCTGGAAAGCCACGTAACAACCTATGGGTGACACCCAGGGCTGGTTTGTTGGTGCCACAGCTCCTCTGGAGTGACTGAAACAGAACAGTCAGTGCTGCCAGCCTGCAAATGGAGCTCATGTCCCAGCTGCAGCAGGGACACTGCATGTACATCATGCAGCAGCAGCAATTTATGCAATTTGTCAGTTTATACTACACGCCCTTTGCCAAAGGCAGGACAGAATTGCAGCTCTGGACATCTGAGACTCCTTCATTCCTATCAGCAAGGGCCAATGCACAAATGATGGGGAGTGTGAACATTCTGATTAGAATCAGTGCTCTCTATACAGAAATTATGCCCAAGGTTATGGGGATATTAGTGACCGTGATAAGTAACCTCATTTTTTTTCCTGTTAATTCATAAGATTTACTCACAAAGGTGGAGACCATTCCCAGCCTGGTGCGACGGAGAGATTTTACTACTTGGAAAACATCTATTACTTCTTCTATTTCTGCACTTTCCAAAAGGGTCATTAAAGCACAAAACACACCAGTCTGCTGTGATCCATCACTGGAAGGTGACACAAAATGTACATGTAAATTTACAAAGTAAAATCAGAACTCTTCTGATTAAATGTTAGATATTCTTTGAAGTCTTTATACTGAATTATATTTCCACAGCATTATTTACCGGATTGAAATTGTCACAATTAGGTGTATGTGTAGGATTTGCACAGGACATAGTTTATCTAGAGACCACCTGGACCTGAAGTACCACTTAAGGGGAAGAGGGAAATTCAAAATTTCAGACTTATAGTCTCAACTATTGTTAGCTGGATTATCTTCAGGTTTAGATGGCATGCAAGGCTATTCCTGGAAATGGTCCTAGAAAAGTGCACTTTTATCCTGGAGTGAGAGATGATCCTAAAAACTCTACTGGATGTTCACAATGCATCCTGCAAGTGCACTCTGACCTAGCATTTCTCCACAAACTAGGTGCAGCAGCCAAGAGCAGCTGCTCATTGCACCTGCTCTGTGCCCACGCTTGTCCAAGGGAAATGTGTTTGCTTTTCATCACTACAATCCAAAAGGCCAGGCCTGGGCAATTCAAGGCATCTTCCAGGGAGAGCTGAGTCTCCAGACACATGGAAAGGCTGGTGAGGAAAGGTAGGTGTCCCAAAATGATGGTTGCTGTGTATAGCCAGAGGTTGGAGCTTGGTGAATGTGTGTGCTGAGTTCAGACCCACCAGCAGTGGACAAGGAGGGGGACACTGCGGCTTCTCCTGCTGTCCTCAGTGACTGGTCTGGGTGGGAGTTTTTGTTTAAGGTTCAGAATCATGGTGACTAAATCTTTGGGGGTTTCTGGAACGTCACAGCCACTCCACTTACGGTACTGATACTGATACACCTTCTGAGTTTCTTTTGTCTGGAAAACAGCAGTGGAGATGTGGTTAATGTTCAGGATAAAACACAGATTCACTCTATTGCTGCTGATTTACCAAGGGAGAATTCTATTCCTGAGGAAGTGCAGGGTGATAGTTCTACCTCATGAATATGAGGCAGGTAGACATCCAAGCTTTGCTCGAAGTACAAGAGACAGCTGATCTCCTGAGACTCCCCTACCACCATCTCAGCAACTCACTAAATAGAAAACTTGAGATAATTTATAGCATCTCTCATGATTGACTGTGGGTCTGGAAGAGAAAAATATTTCCATTTCTTAGAGCAGGAGGTAACTGCAGTGGGAACTGTTTCTTCTCCTTCTGGAGGCTAAGTTTATAAATTTGTTTTCAAATTTAAAAACTCCTTGAAAGCCACCTTTTGAAATTTGCAAAGAAACTTTTACCTTCAGATGTGTAACATCAAATGCACGTATGGTAAAGCTAGGACCAGAGTTGACATCTGCCATTTCAACTTCTAAGCCATCATACATTTGCTTTCCTTCTCCCCAGTACTGTGCACAGAGTTCCTAAAATGGATAAAATTACAAGTCAGTCACTACCACTCAAACCTCCTTTCATTTTACCTTCCACGTGCTCTTAGAGACTGTACTGACTTTAAAGTAGGAGGAGTTCCACTGTATTTTAAAATACACCATCATACGCTTTTCTCTCAAAAGTCATTAGAAAGTAAATTAAGTAGGTAAATGATAGTGAAATACACTGGAAATGCAAACTGCTCATGCTATGGAAAACACTTTAGTGGAGCAAGGGAATGAGAGAGTGCAGTGCAGTGTTTTGTTTGCTTTGTTAGAGGACATTCAATGTGTCAGTGTTCAGACAATGCCCCCACCTGATCTCCTTCCTTCAGCTCTGTCAGCATAACAACAACTTTGACTTTTCTTTGGAACACCATTTGCCAGAAGTCAGAGATAGTTTCCTGCAGTGGTCCCTGTGTTGCAATCATGGCCTTTGGACCCCAGTAACCCTATAAAAGAAATACTTTTTCTTCAATTCATTTGAAATGTGATTTTCAAAGAATAGAACTCATCATATCAGGAATACCCTGGGAAATAAATTAACGAACCCATTTGTTTATAGGGAAAACATGCCTATCCCAGTAGGCATTGTTCTTACAGGAATACTACTACCCAAATTACATTAACCTCAATCCTCCTAAGAAGAACATCACTTCAGACTGACAACAAGATATATTGATGCTGCAGTGGGTGAGACCTCACCCAGCCGTTTTTTGAAAAGCATATTTTTAAGGGGTAAAATATTCAGTTTTACACAGCCATTTAATTTTACCATTAAGAAATTGTGTTTATACCACACAAAGTTGGTGCACCAGTCAGTTCACACTGAGCTTCCTAAAAATAAAGATACATTTACCCTGAATAAGTATCCTAACTGTGCAGCATTGCAAAGGATTCAGATAAATGGAACTGAGCTAGTAATTCCATTAAAATCAGTTCCTTCATTCATGACCAATAACTCTTCTTTGGATGTATGATGATAGCAGAAAATTGTTGGCTTCAGTTTTCACTGGTAGGGTTTGGTCCATGTGAATAACTATAATCACATTTCACTAACAGGGAAATATTAATCTGGTTCAACCTGCAGACAGATGCCCACTAATGGAAGGACATGTTATCATGAGGCCAGTCTGAAGGTTAATGGTTTTAAACATAGATGGATTTGCCAATCAGCCACCAGACCCTTCTCCCTTAATAAACTCAATTATTTTCTATCAAGATACCAACAAGAGAATTTTTAGCTGCAAGCCTGTGAAATGCCTACAGTGGATCCTCTAAATACATACAGTGATGAAGGAAGCATTGATGTATTTGCTGGATTCCTCAGAGTCGCTGTCCTCATCTGAAGACTCATCTGAATCATGCTCACCCTCCTTGCTGCAATCTTCCTCCAGCCTGATGGGCACTCGGTTAAAGTCATCTGGGAGAGACAAAGTGTCACCATCACAGCCCCCTGGCTATGGCACTGGGGGGAAGGGAATAGAAAAGGCCAGTCCTTTCACAGCAGAACCAAGGCCACCTTGTCTGAAATAAACACTCCCAATAATTCACATTGGTAAAAACTCATCTCTTCTTTTTTAGAATTTTACGGTGTTGAGAACACCAATCAAATCTACTTAATACTCTGTAAGGTGATTTGCTCATTTCTTCAGACTTTTTTCTGATAGAGGAAAACAGATAAAGTAAGGCAAGATGGAATAAAATAAGGCAATGGGAAATACTTACAAGGAATTATGTTGGCATTCCTATTTTTGCTTTTATTTTCCTCCCGATTCCCAGTGTTCTGTGTCCTCCACCCCTTATAGGAAGGCAATCGCTGAGGAAAGAGGATTTTTGATATTATGTTTGATTTAAATGGTTCTTGAGGCCTTGTCTCCTCAGGACTCTCCCACCCAGCCTTCATCTTGCAGTACCTCACTTCTTGCTTTAGTTCTTCAAACTTTGGTAACATCTGCACTACTGTTTAAAAATGCCTGCTACACCATGCACAATGGCACAGGAAATCATGAAAACAGACAAAAGTAATCATTCTGGCAGCTCCAACTTTCTTAAAAATATTAACACCAAAGCAGAAATAAAAGTTCATTAATATACAG
This sequence comes from Cinnycerthia olivascens, assembly GCA_035048155.1. Lineage (NCBI taxonomy): Eukaryota > Metazoa > Chordata > Aves > Passeriformes > Certhiidae > Cinnycerthia > Cinnycerthia olivascens. Next base: position 22,150,661 of record JAWWMU010000005.1, read on the forward strand.
GTTTTTTTTCATGAAGCTAAAGAAATTTTCTGTGCCAGAGAAATAAAATAGCACTTAAATGATGTATGACTATTGTGCAAGGCATTTTTTAACATAAGTGGGAAGTAAGGGTAACTGGAATGCAAAGCTTATTTACCTGGAACTCTGCCTCCAGCAGAGAAGGCTCACTTGGGTGGTCTTTTCTTTTCAGATTGTTTAGGGAAGAATGCAGTTCTGAGAGACTGATCTCTGTTTCTCCATACTGATTGTATTCCACCAGTGCTTGATGAATAAGGATGTACTGTGACTGATGTTTCCCATATGAAGAGTTTAAACATGAAGTTATTAAAGAGTTAAAAAAAGCAAAATATATCACTTTTTAAAATTATTATAAAAAGCTATTACCTCTATGATAATATCATTAGTGTTAATAATATTAAGCAATAACATTAAATTCATATTAAATACAAGTGTTAAAACTGTAAAATGCTCAAATAAGTTAAAAACATGCAATGCATCCATCCGTCACTTTTATTGTACTCAACTCATATGAAAATTGCACTTAGGCTAGAATTTTTAACGAGTTTGATTCTGCAAACTCAGTTTTACATTTATGAATTGTTTGCCAAAAAGCTGTTCTCCTTGGCTTCCTCTTCTAAAGCCTGAATTTAAAAAGTTGAAGTTTCCAAAGCCGAAAAATTACGTTGGAAGTTTTTTTTCCCTCTTAATACTTCCCAGAGCTACATTTTCTACGAACAGCTCCGACCGAGCAATGTCCGTGTGAGCAATCCTGCTGCAGCCCCAGCAGAGGAGAGCTGTGACAGGAATTTCAGGGAGATACCTCCACTTGCACCATGAGGCATCGCTGGCGCCGCAGCTTCACGATGTAGCCGTAAACATCCACTCTGCCCTCTGCATCCAGCCCCTCCAGCATGGCATCGATCCCGATGTAGGTCCCCGTGCGCCCAACGCCGGCGCTGCCACGCACAGAGGGGTTTGGTTAGCCACAGAAAATGGCACCAGCCACTCCCTGTCTGAGGGGAGCAGGCCTTGACACGGTGAAGATGAAAAAGTGGGACACCAGGGACACACACACACTTTCTCTTGAGAAGGTTAAAAACTATTTATTAAAACATCCGACTCCACATTTATAGTATTTCCACACAGACCAGGGGTTGGAGGAGAAGGCTGACACCTCTCCCATCCCGTTGGTCAAGACAGCTGCCCATCAGTTGTTTTCCACACCAAGAGAAAGTATGGAAAACAACTTTGCCTTATGAAAACAGACTTTTGATAAAGACACCGTGTGCGTGAGAAAGAAACTGAAAACTGTGAAAACAGTAAGTTAGAAAGTGCCTCAGGAAACTTGGAAAAATCAGGGCGACACAAAGCAACTGAAAACACTACTTGATGCAGTTTAGTGGGCAACACAAACAATGATGAGTTTGTATTTTTAGTATCTATTAGTGAAAGCAAGGAAAACATGGCCAAATATGGTGCTTATAGCCAGAGCAGCCCATTGATCCATTGCTCAGAGATGCCAGAGCATGCATTGATCTGGCCGTTTTTCAAAAGTCTGTGTATCCTCAGGTTTTATCAACCTTCATATCCCTTAGACAACAGGCCTTGTCTATCTTTTGCTGCCTCATTTTCAAGTGTTAGGTCACAAAATCTGGGATCAAACACTTTTGCCAGCTCCATTTTCTGAACAGCTTCATTTCAGTCATTTACCAAAACCACATTTTTTTAAAGAATACATATTTACCTGCAATGAACCACGATTGGGCCACTGAAGAAGTTGCTGAGAGCGTTAACTCTGCGTCGGAGCTTGAGGAGGAGATGTGGGTCCTCAGGGACTCCATGGTCTGGCCAGCTTGTGAACTGGATATGAGTGACATCTCTTCCAGCTGTCCTTTCTCTTCCCTAGAAACAGTCAAGTGTGGTTTTTAATATTTATCAATCTATATATTCGTTAGTATACGTATACAGATGTATACATAAGTCTGACTAGATTAAAGCCCAAAGCATGTGGAGTCTGGAGTGGAAATACTTTGGTATGTTGCTGCTAGACTAAAAGAGAGGACATAAATTTTGATAACCATGATTATAAAACCAAATGAGAGAAACCCCTCAATGACATTCTTTTACTGGCCAAGATTTATATGGCTGTACAGGCATTTTCCCACTAATTAACCTCAAAATTCTTACTCAATAGTTGAATTATCCAGTTTTGGAAGAGCTATTCATACAGTTATTTGTCATTGTTTCAGTAATTATACACCACTATTCCAGCAGAACTGCAGAAGTCTCCACTTTCTTGCCATGGACCACTCTTCAATTCCCCAAGTGTATAAATAAGTGCATGAACACACTTGAGATTACCAGAGTTTGTAAATGTCCCACTGTACAATTATCAGAAGGGTAGATAATGGTTATCTACAAGTCACACTGATTTTAGTTGCAGAGGGTTATGCTGAGATACACACAAAGCAGCAAATCTTTTGTGTTAGAGAATGAACTAAATATGTAAGGAAACCACGGTGTATGTTTTAATTTTTTACCACTTAGCAGCATATTAATAGTTTAATCTTAAATGTAGGTTCCAGAGGATTAAAGAAAAATACCTTTTGAAGTTGGGAAATATATATCTAACTCATATTTCTTGCAAGAAATGACACCTACATCTAAGTTTTCCCTTAAGCTATATGATGTTTAGGAAGGACAGCAGAGCATCTTCCACTGAGAGCTGACTCTTCTCTTTGTATTTTAAAATGCAGACTCCAAACAGACACTCCGGCTCCAGTCAGTCTCACACTTTTGAATCAACTTACATTTGTGATGTGCAGTTTCTGGATGACATAGTCTGGACACGTTTTACTCTCATAGATTTTCACAATGATGTCCCCATAGGTTGCAGTTCCATTCTCCATTGATGGCCAGTACTGGGCACATTTGTTCTATCAAGAGAAGAATTTAAGTAAGAAGTCAAACAGTGGAGTGGCAGAGAACTGAGAGCTAGAAGAAAGCCTAATTTAAAGTAGATGGCAAATCAGTATAGCTTCTCCAACTCTTCAATTCCACCAGCTCAGGTCTCTGACCTGAAATTTATGGCCACGGAATTTAACTTCAGACTTACAGCAGGAAAAAAAATCCTGTACACTAGTAGAAACAATGAAGAGTGAGTGCTGCTGTTGCCTGATGGCTGGAGAAATGTTTGCAGTTATTTCCATGCCTTCTTTTTCAGTCTTCAATGAAGGCTGCTGCCCCTGCCTGCCTATAGCATCAGCTTGGGTGTGCTGCAAATCTGCAGGCTGTCAGCATCTTTACCTGCAGCTAAAAGAAGCAGCTCCCCTTCTTCCTGCTGTACCTGGAATAAGGAACAAGCGCAGGCCAGAAGCACCCAACTTTCCACTTAAAAAAAGGCAACAGAGGAAAAATATTTTTCTAGGATCTACTGAGGACACTGCCAGGATATCAGAACAGACAGGAGAAAAATAGAAACCATAGCTTTTCTGGCAGATCTATGAGGAGCTACAGTTCTACCTTGAGCACTTTTCTGGATTAATTAGGTGTAATTTGGAAGCTCACCCTCTGCTACTCACTGCTACGACTAAACTGTATTTTCTGATAAGGCTGGTAATTGATCAGGCAAGACTATTTTGGCATGCTTTCCAACAGGTTCTGCCACAAGGAGAGAAGAGCAAAGAAAGAAAAAAGAAGAACATGTAATTCAGCAGAGCACAGCAATCCACTCGGTGTTCAGACAAAAGAAGGATGGAAAGGTAGAAGGAGGGAAGGGTGGATATTTCTCACCCTCTTTCCTTCCTCACAGCGAGTCACCATGACAATAATGGTTGCCTTCTGTTCCCAGATCATTCTCCAGAAATCATCTGTGGTTTCATCCTTGGGGCCTAGCAGGAGATCATTTAGTATAAAATAGATAATTTAGATAATTAGGACTTTTTCAGATTGCAACCACATGAAAAAACCCCACCTGCCTGTCTGACATGCTTAGCCACAAAATCTGAAGAGGTAACCAGAGATCAGGCAAGTAAAAGCCACATACTTGATGTCATTATACAGCATTTTAAAACTCTCATCTGTATCTTTAGTGCACAGCTATGAAATCTGGAAACTTTTGGGGTAAAATTACACAACGTGAGAAATCTGCCTTTGAAGAACTCATTGACAACTTTGTCATATTGAACTTCAAAATGTCAGATTTTCATTTTTCCTTTAAGCTTACTAATAAGATTTTACTATGCTAACAAAAATGGGTGAATAAAGAAAACAAAATGTTTTAAGATTATAAATTACCTTGTGCAGCAATGTATTTTCTTGGTTCTTTGAAGCCCTGTAAAAAGTACATTGTTATAAACATTTAGAAAGAAAGAATTTCTCTCTAAAAAATACTGAAATTAAAAAGATTTGCAACTTTAAAAATATGCAGCAATTCAATAATACCAAATACATTACAAAGGTGAAAACAACCCCAGTGGAAATCCTCCAAGGTGTTGATGCTTTAAATGCACAGACTACAGGATTTCTTCCATAGTGTCTAAGATTTTTTTTAAGTAAAAGTCACTCACATCAATATAACTTGCATTGATATAGTCTGATCCTGGATCCTCTGGCATCTCTGAGAGCTCAACACGGTTATGGTCATCTGTTTAAAGCATTTAAACCCAAATAATCAGGTTTTCTCAAGGCAGTGAGAAATCAAACATTTATAAAATATGCCAAAAATTATTATAAATACTCACATGGAAGAATATCAATGTAACGGTTTTTGTTCTGATTATGGCTCTTTTTGGCCTCCTTTATAGGAAATTTACTGAAAACTCTAGGAATACTCTGTAAAATACAAAATTTCTTTTATTAGTTAAGCCTAGATTTAAAATAGCTTTTACTTACAGTCAAATGAATATGGAAATAATTTGGCATTACTGAATCTGGAAGGTAACATTATACTTCATAAGATATCACTTCATATATTTCTTATATCTAAAGTTAAAAAAATTCTCCTTAATATAGTTAGTATATATCTCCACAATTACATATTATTTCTATCCCCATGGCTATGCAGTGAGATAAAGTTTAAAAATATAAATTAAAAGGTACTTTAGGATGAGGGGCATTTAGACTGCATACTTTACACTTTTGCTGAAGAAAATCTTCAGGAAAAAAAGTATTTTCATCTGACAATGGGGAGAGATTGGTAGCAAAATTAATTTGATCTTAGATGAGAATTCACTCAATTTTCCTAATTATTTATTTATATATTTCTAACTCGTACATATACTTCAAACATGCTCCTGGATGCAATTTTTCCAACCACGTGGATAAAAACCTGTGGTATATTTTGAGTGAAGGGCAAACCTGAAATTCTTCCAAGAAGAGCCTTCCTTCATCTGCAATCTTCCTCTTGTACGTGTCCAGCAATAGCTCTGAAGGTATTGGCTCTATGTTCAGAAGTTGTTTGTCATCATCTTTAACTGCATAAATAAGTCAAATGTTTATTGTTTCTGATGCTGGAAATGTACATTACACTTCAGCAAATGTGATTCTAAAACTGACAGGTAAATTAGCAAAAGAACTGAGCTCTTCCTTTTAACTTGGTGTGTTTATTTTTATAAAATTTGTGCTGGCTGAACCAGCTGTGAGCAAACAGGCTGAGGAATAAAACAACTTTTCCAGCTCTGCTGCCTGGCTGGAGACACCTCTGGAGGGTGTCCCACATGCAGGGACACCACATTAAATATTTTTGCACGAGGTGGTGACTCTCATATTCAGGGCACAGCAACACCCACAGCAGTTACACAGCCTTGCCTTCTGCTTCAGTTATTGTCAGAGATTCAAATATAACCACATCTATCACCCAACTTTCCAGATTCTCTCCAATTTGTGTTCTGAGTTGCAATCTGCAATATTATCCTTTGAATGATGAAATAAAAATTGAACAAGTTTTAACACCTCTGACTAGACATGTCTTAATTTTTCATTTACATTGGAAAGTTGTATTTTTAAATAATTGTGTATCTAAGCATAAGGATTTGAATTTCAACACAGTCCTACTTCCCATTTTAAGTAGTTTCTGTGAATTTTAGTATTCTAGATTATTTTCTCTTGAAGCTTTCTGGTATTGACTGATCCTGTATTTCTTCACAGGCTTTGAAATCTTGTGCTAAAAGGTGCACAAAATTTGCAGTCTTTGGGATTTGAAAGCCTTCAAAATTTTTCAGTAAAAATAACTGGCTTATGTTCAGTTTCTTGTTTTAGAAGAAGGTGCACAGAAAAGGGAAATTTCATTTTAAAATGGATTTTATGTTAAACATATCCCAAGCCTTGTCAGGGATAACTACAACTGGGTTTTTAATTGAATAATAAATAAGAATTTTTCAAACACTGATGAACTTTCAGTTCTCTCACCTATAAATACTTCTCTGTATTTACTGAAGTATTTTTGCCCTCCATATGAGCTGTTATCATATTGATATCTGTAATCTGTGCATGCAACCTAGAATGCAAATAACCCAAAGGTGGTAGCAACATCTGAGACTAATTTTATTTCCATTTGCTAAATGGAAATAAATATAAATTGATAAATATATAAAGATACTCACCTGCAACAAGGTTCACACCTTCAGAAGAATTGCTGTAAGAAGCAGAAGCACCTGTAAATGCTTTGACTAGTAAGATATATATGATAATATATTAAATAAAATCAGTTTTGAGAGAACACCAGGCCTGGTTGTAGCCAGCAGCCTGCACTACAAGGTGTGAAACAAGAGTGGGACACCTGGGATTTTGCAGGGGTGGTTGGAGGGACTGTGAAATCTTGTGGAAAACCCAAAAGCTGCCCCCATCCCCTCTTCCATATGTGTAAGAGAGGGAGACAAACATGAAGCTTACCTAAGCTTTCTTTTGTGAAGATCATAGATTTTGTACAGAACCAGCAGTAAAGCAACTGAAGTCACAATGATCAAGAATGCCAAGAATATAATCAAGGCTCTAGAATTATCTACCAACAGAAAAAAGAATATATTTATTATTTTAAAATTACTTAAAAAAAAAAGAAACCTGTATACTCCCTAGAACCAGGGCTCATCAATTTTTTTATTTGGCGTCTTTTTTGATAAAAAACTAAACATGTTTGAGTTTGCTATGCCAAAGTAGAGGGGAGAATTTTATGTTTTCATTAAGAAAACTTTCCTTTAAATACTCCATGTCCAGCTGTGAAAATGCTACAGCTCACTGGCTCAGTGCTTGGCCCCTGCTCTGTGTGACCTGTTCAGTGCAGCTTCAGTTCCTCCTGATCTGGGAACTGGGAACCTCTGCCAAGTCACAGATGTTCAGCTCCTGAAATGCAGGATCTGAACACAGGAAAATAATCCTAAAGTGAATGTCAGTTAGACAAATTAATTTCTAGTTGCATTTGAAAGTTTCCTGAAGAAACCACAGCTGTGTAATAATTCTGAGTTATGATTAATGACTTGTCAGCATGGTCTGTTTCATTAATACTGAAGGGGGATAGGCTTCAAATGCAGATCAAATATTAAATATCAACCAGGAAGTTTGGATTTTTAATTAGGAGCAATTTAACTGAATTCACAATTTACATTATTTATATTATGCTAAATTCTAAAGGTAAAGATGCTGTATATACTTACATCTGGTTTTTATGCTCCCCACTACTGCTGTCCCATTATATTCTCCATTAAACACGAAGATCTGCATGCAGTGGGTGACAATAATAGAGATGTTCAGACATGACAAGTAAAAAATTCTGCGTACAATTCTTAAAAAACAAAGCACAATGGATTTTTGAAATTCATCTGTTGACAACTTCACTGACAGCAGTGTCCTGCTGCCAGTCACTGCATTGATATCTATAATGCAACTCAGGTTTCTACCCAAGTTACAGCAAGATCTGGATTCAAAACCATGGAGATGACAGGAAAAAGAATTTAGCAAAATAGGAAACACACTTTACAAAATAAAAATCAGATGCATTTCAAAGTAAAATCGATTTTATCTTTTATTAAGCCTCTCAAATCTGAAAAACAACCATGCAATATATAAAAAATCCATTTTCTGCAACAGTAAATATACAAACAGTCCACTGAATCTGATGTTTTTAGTACAAATTTATGTATAGGTAAGTAATTAATGGAAGTTTAAATAAATAAGGTGTTTTCTTGCATTATTAACTTTTGGGTACTTTAAATGGTGTTAAAACACTAACTTCGTTTGGCTGTGTTAATATTTTGTCATATATTTAATATTTATTCAATCTTTTAGGTATCCTTAATAGAAATTCCTATCAGATCTAAAACACAGCTTGCAGTCAAACATTTCACACTGGGTTTTTTTTCTCTTGAGTCTTCTATAACTTGACCAGAATCCTTTCATTACCAGCTGAACCCATAAGGCTTTCTCTGCTTTTTGGGTAAGAATTAAGCAAAATAAGTGCAAAGCAGAAGCCAGGATTTAGAGGTGCAGAAGCAAATTCCTTCTGGAAGGAAAACTGCTCACTGAAAGTGGTGGATTAAAAGCTCAAATGGCACAGAAGTGCTGGGACAACGCAAAGATCTTTTGCTCCTACAGGACCTCATCTTTATTTTCCAAATATAAAGCTCTGTGAGCAGAAACTGTTGGGAAAATACTGACAAAATATTGAAATGAAGCTGAGACTATTCATGTTCTCTGATATTGCATTTCTGCAGGTGAAAACAGAGGAGGAGAAGGAGAAGACTGGGGGGAATAAGCAAAATTGTTTCCTAAAAATAGTAAAACTCCACCACTCTTACTGGTTACTTTTTTGCCTAAACTTTTCTGAGAGGAGTTATCAGGATATAAGAAATATTCCTACTGGCCATATTAGGGGAATCACACAAGACCACTGGTTTTACAGGCAACCCCAAAGGGTGAAATGCCTGACAGAAGAGAAAATTGCAGGGAGCCTTCAGGAAAGTGAAGCTTGCAAAGAAAGGATGAGATATTTTGTGTGGGCACAAGGACTGGCTTGTAAGGGGCTGATGTAAGGACATGCAAAAGGGTCTGAATTGCTTTACACCCATTAATCCCTGAAGATCCAAAAATCTTCTTTCATTAAATGGAGTATGTTTTTAAAATTAAAATATCAGTCATACTCAAGAAACTATTTTAATCTTATAGAAACCCCCGATTTCTCTCTGAGCCAAGCACAAACAGCAATTTTCTTGCTGTTAGAACCTATGTGCTTAGCACACCAGGGATTGTTTGATAGGTTAGGCACATATACATTTTAGTCCCAAAATAATAATTACTTTTTTACACCTGAGGCCTACAGATTATAAACTGACTCCTCTGCCACCACTTTTGCCTTTTTTCCTAAAATCAAGCATTATATACCTAAACAATGAAAATGCAGCAATATTTTGTATATTTTAATACAATAAGCTAACTTACCTTAAATGTATAGTTTGTCAAATAGAAGAGATTTTCTCTTTTAAATTCACATTTGCCTTTGTTTTCATCAGTTTTTCCATCATTCACCCAAATCAATTTAAATTCTGCCTTTGGTCCAAACACTCTTTGGTTTTTGCACATAATCTGGACAGCATTATCAGCTGTCAGTATTTTTTTAACATCAGTCACTTCTTCTGGTACTGTAGACAAGAAAAAGAGTTACTTGCTCTATTCTCATCATTTCAAACCCCACATTTCAAACTGTGTGTGCTCATGTCTGTTTCCTGCCTTCTCTCAATAACTTCTTGTATTTTCTTCCTTAAAAATTTCAGTACCAATTAAAAAGATAAATAAAATCAATTTTGACTTAATCATAGGCTTATCTAAGCTGGAAAAGATGTGAAGTGGAACTGAAAAAGCTCTACTGGCAGTGAGACTGCAAAAATAGTATGATGGAAATCTCTCTTACATCTGACATCACTTTCTCATTTGAGGAACATGGGGCAACAGAGGAGACGGGAGAAAGAAGAGTTCTCCATGTGAATATTCATTTCAAAACTACTGCATATTAAATTTTCTCCCAGGAGTCATTGGCATATTCTAATATTTGGAACAGTGTCCTTACACTTAAGTCTGGCCTAAAGGCACAAAAACTTTTTAATGCTACAGAATCTGTTAAGTCTGTGGTGTCAAACTCCAGTTTGTGCAGCAAATGTTGCAGGTTTCAGACTGAGGGGCACAGCCAAGGGACCTTTCACTGAGAGCTGATAAAACCTTTCAGAATTTAAATGAGGCAGCCTGTGTAAGGCAGCCTCCTTTCAGTAGCCACACATCAGTAGAACACCAGCACGGAAATCTTCTACAAAATCATGTCAACTTGCAAAACAGTATATTGAAAAAAAAAACAACCCTCAAAACAAAAAAACAAATAAAAAACCAAACAAAAAAACCTCAAAAAACAAAACCCAACAAACCATCAGTTGTTTTTTCCTTCTGTTGAAGAGCTAACATTTGTAATGCTTCACAAGCAGATTAAATATCCCAGGTGAGGAGTGGTGGGATATTGGCTGAGTTGAGGTTACATCATAGCTGATCATTTTTATCCACAGGGCAGATCTGTTAGATTCCTAGAATAAGTTTCTTGGCTAATAGTATTACCATGTATAAAATATAATGAACTACACTAAGAAAGTACAAATTCTTTGTGTTAGTATCAGCTTAGGTCACAACAGTTAGCAAACAGATTTACCTCCTGCTTTTGTTGTAAATTCCCTTCTTTCACTGCTACTTTCAAGTTCTTCACCACGTTTGTTGGTTGTGTATGCTGTCACAGACACAGAAGCTGTGGTATAAGGATCAAATCCATTGTAAGTATAGTCAGTTGTGCTGATTTTTGTGTCATGAACCTCTGAAAAATGAAAGTAATGAAATCAATGAAATCAATGTTAGGAGCACAGGAACTCTTACACTTTATCAGAGCTACCACTGTCATGTGTGTTTCTATTTAATTACTTTAATCTGGTTGCTTTGCTTACTAATGCTAAGTGAAGGCTCAGGAAGAAGAGGGAACACATAAATAAATACAGAATATTTACACATAAAGAGCACATTCAGCCTGGGAAGGGGTGAGCAGGAACACTGCACACTGAGCAAGTGTATCCTGCTGTGATGCCAGGGATGCTGTGGCAGTCCTGCTTTCTGCAAACAGCAGAAGAAAGGAATTGCATGAGAGGCACCATGAGCAAAGCAGCTGCCCTTTGGTGGGCTGGGGAGCCATGGCCCTTCCGTGCTTCCATCTGACCCCCTCTGCACCCCAACACTGCCTCCACCTCCTACACTGGCCAAGCCAAGCCCAGCACACAACTGCCTCATGGGGCTGCCTCTCTTTTGGGAGGTGGTCAAATTTGGGGCATGGAGAGTGGGAGAGGTTATTTGTGTCAGAGGAGCACAGGAGCATGACAGCCTTTGGCTGCTGTGGCAGCCCAGGTTTACATCACCTGCAGTGTGTGAACAGAAAGGCTGAATAAAGCCTAAAGGATGAATCAAGCCAGGACTAGCTTCAATTTGATTTGTATTTATTATTATCAGGCTCTTCATATTACAAACCTCATTTTCCAGTCCTTGTTTTGAAGAAAAGCTTGCATCTAGGGAACATGATCCCAGTACAATGGACACAAATTTATTCATTGAAACATAAGGTGGCCTAGAGCAGCATATCTGAAAGGAGTGGCCATTTACAGCAGACAATCCCCTGGCTGTACTTATCTAAACATGTTTGTGCCTAAGTGCCATATGTTTGTGCCAGCTGAAGGGTGACAGAGTCATGTCCTGACATGGTAAAATGAATAATCTCAACTGAAAGTTCAACTGGAACAACCTTAAAGCAAGGAAATTTTAATATTTGTCTAAAAAAAAAAACAAACTGCAGAGTTAAGAGATTCCAACAGGACTTGAGTCTGTAATTATGTACATGCCATGAATTATTTAACAGTGAATATACTTACCTTTTCCTTTCACATAGAATTTCACAAAGTAGCCATTTATGGGGCCGTTGGAAGTGTCCTCGGGTTGTTCCCATGTAACTGTTACACCTGTAGTACTTGTATCTGTTACTTCAAGTTTTTGTGGTGCTTTTGGAACTGTTGTAAAAGAAAAATAACAATAATTAGCAATAAATGAAAAGAAAAGTATTCCTCTTTTTACCTGCTTTGATTAATTAGATTAAATTTCATCTGACACTAAAGCAAGATCCTAACAACATGTAATATTTTTTGTACTCTGTTTCAAGAAATATATGTAAGTATAAACTGAGTATATGTAAAAGTATCATATTACAGTAATTTCATGCATTTAATTAATTCAGGACAAGGTGAATACAGCAACATCACATTTTACTAAAATTGTCCAATGTCTTCAAATCAAGAATTTAAGACTTGTTTCAGACCAAAAGGTCTGCACTTATTTTGTGTTTTCATCTTCATTAAAAATTCCATACAGCTGACCACGTTCTCAGTGTCCAAAACAACAGAAAATAATCACAGTCTCTGAGAGAAGGAAAGAAAGGCTCAGACTGGAAGACTGAGAGGGTGACTGCAACCAAAGAACAACCACGGGGGCTGGAGACCAGGAAGGAGGAGCTGAAGGAAAAGCTGAGTGTGGCAGAGAATGCTGCTCAAAGTGTATCTTTAACCCCAGGAGACCCAGAAGGTGGGTTTCATTGTAGGGGTTCCCAGAAATATGTGGAATATAAAGCAAAAGTAAGCATTACACTTACCACCATAGTCTGTCTGTATGGTGAAGTTTTGCTTGAAAACCATGCTTTTATTAAAATATACAGATCCATTGCAGTGGTACAGATGATTTGGTGATAAACCTTTCAGGTCTTCACAAATTTGATCTTCAGGGTATCTAGACTGTGGCTCTGTAGACACAGGAAGAGCCTTATCAATATTTTTCACAACTCCAAAAGTATGTGGCACCGTTTTAACAGAGATTTTCTCTACCACTTTTATTCAATATAATTTGTACTAAACAAACAGAAAAATGCACAATCTGATCCAATGACTAGATTTTAGGTTCTTATATACTAACTTAGTTTGCATAGCTCTTTACTTTTCATCAGTGAAGGTCATGATTTGACTTTCTAAGGAAAAAGCTTTCCTACAGAAATCAAATCACATCATGGGGAGTCTGGCAGAACCCTGGAATGGCTTCCTAGCTCTCCAGCTCCCTGAAGCAGGAAATCTCCAGCCCCAGGCATTCATCATCTATTTTTCTGGGACACATGAGGCCATTCAGCATCCATATGTGCCCTGTCACACCAGGTGCAGCATGGGCAGAGAGCAGAGTGCCTGGCCTGGCAGCGTGCAGGAGCCTGCACACACTGCAGCACTTCCAGACTGCCCAGCAGCCCCTCAGAAAATCAAACAGAACCACCAGAATTTGTGCAACTTGTGAAGCTGCTGAACTCAGCAAAGGAGGTCTCTGGGTTTGGACATTCCCAGATGCACACTGTGGGGATGGCAGCCCTCCAACTGGCAGTCCCAGGAATTCTGAGCTACCCTTCCCTCAGACTGGCACAATTAATTTGAATCTGGCAGTCTGTCCTAGGGTGACATTATCATGTTTGTATCCCCACTCGTGTGTGCTATTTCTGCTGGATATCATGTTCTGTGCCTTTAAGACTGTCTCAGAAGAGCAAATGTTTTGTTTTGGTTTTTGCTATCAGCCTCTCCCCCAAGGCTGGCGGGACATAGACACGGGGCAGTACCTGGTGCTTTTTTTGCTTGCTTGCTTTTGCTTTTCACTCTGGCTCTTGCTCTTGCTTCTGCTTTGCTTCTGCTTGCTAATTAGCTAGTTTACCTAACAGTCCAAATTTTTTCCTGGACTGTTTCTCCTTTCCTTTTTGGACCTA
>JAWWMU010000005.1:22164603-22178571 GCA_035048155.1 Cinnycerthia olivascens
TTAAATAAACAGGTTCTTTCCACTTCTCTCCGAGGAATTCTTCCCGGACCAGTGGGGGGGAGGGGCCGTGTGGGTTTTCTGGAGAGGCCCCCTTTGGAGATTCTCTCCCAAATTTGCCCTAAACCAGGACACAGTCTCTCACCATTTTGAAGTAAAGTCGTCCCATTGCAGGTAACAGTCACAGCAGCACAGAAAAGTGAGGCATTCCAGCAAAACAGGGCAGATGTGTTGGTTGTGTTCTGCACTTTAAAAGGTTCACGGCCAACTGGAAAGGAAGAACATTGTACATCGTTGTGACATTGGCTATCCTGAGCCTTTAAATAACACTTTGTTTATGTTTTTGACTTGTTCTGCAATATGAGGATACAATCAGCAGAGAGTAATATACGAAGAATTTAATAAGAAATGGAAAGTAAAATTGAAAAAGCCTTCATGAGATAAAGACATATAGGTGTTCACATAATAAATTAAAGTTTTAGGCCAGGTATTCAGCATAAACACCAGCTTTGAAGTGGTGGCTGGTCTTGCTATTTACCACACTGCATATGGACAATGCAGTTAAAGTTCCCTTTTCTCTTCAGAATGAAAAAACTGCAGGTTGTTTACATGATTATTTAACAAAATACTGAGAAGTTTGAATGTTCAACTTCAAAATAGCTTGTAAACCATGGACAAAATACGAAAACTTTCTGTCTGATTCTCTAAAAAGCAACAAGAATAGACAGAGAAACCTGGGGAAACTGAATTACTGCATATAAAAAAAAAAAAATTACTAAAAGTCTTGTACACATACCTCTTGGAACGGGAAAAGAAGAAGAAGTATTGTCTGAACACCTGCCATTTTTAACTTGAACAGTGTATATCTGGCATGTTGGAAGCTTTACTGAAGAGTTGCTGGAATTCACAGTTATTTTTATGCCATCCCCCAAAATAAAATATTCTATGTGTTGTGTGAGATTTTTCAGTTTAACTTCAGCCACATTGCTCATAGAGTCTTCTGGTTCTTCAAAAATATCTAAAAGAAAAGCCACTGTAAATGGAGGTGAAAAGACCAGAATTGTTAAATAACTTTAATCTTACTTCTTGCAGAACTGGAAGACATTTTACAAAATAATCCAAGATGCTAATTAATTGGTTTTATTTTTTTTTACTGTTTTATCTATTTTCTGTATTTGAGTTTACTATTTGGTCACATTTCAAGACTGAAGGAGAATAAGAGGTTTGGTTCTTACCACAGGTTGCTTCAGGGATCACTGTGGTAGTTTCTATAAGAAAAGAAAACAATATGAAAGTCTGTCTTAACCTTTTTCAGGTTGGGTATTTTTTTCACAGAGCATTGGAGAAGGGTGACCAGTACTGCCCCAAACTCGTTGTTCAATATTTTCAATACAAGTAAATCTACTTAGCACTGCTCTTGTATTTGAAATAGGGAAGAAAACACCAGCTACACATAAACCTCATTTTTTAACCAGTTATTTTAGGGAGCATGTGTCTTTCACAATTTTCCAATGACATCAGTGAACTAGAAATCAAACTGGTTATTAGTAACAATTCTGAGCATGAAGTTACACAAGAATATTCCAAAATCACAGGTGCTCATGGCAGTATGATAAACTACAGCAGCCTTCCAGGATATGCGAGCTGTGGAATGGGGAACTGAGCAGTATAAAATGTCACCAAAGAAACAAATTTTACCTGCTTTTTGCAATACCACTCTTACCTTTGGAAAGAGATTTATACAGCAGTACAGATTGTTTAATGACTACCTTTACACTGGGATGCCCAAAAGAAATTTTTGCTTGAGCAAAAAACTTCATCCTGAAAACATCCCAAGGTAAAGGTGTCACTAAAACACACTGATATTTAATTTTTTTCATAGGAGGAAGGCCCTAGGTTTGCCTGCCTCCAGGCTGGGAGCCACCTGACTGGATAATTGCCCTAAGGAGAGGCAAACTGAGAGGGAAAGTCACCAAGACTGTGAGGGACAGAACACCCACAAGTAAAAGCTAAGCTCAGTTTGTCAAAGCACACAGCAGCCTACAGCTACTCGAAGGACAGCTCAAAAAGATGGAAAGTGTCCAGCTCCTGGATGTACTTTGCACAAGCACACACAAATATTTTACTGATCTGAGCAATTCCTTACGGCCCAATGGCAAGTAAAATCACTGTAAGTGCTTGAACTGCTAGATCCTAAGCATTGCTGCTGTGTTAAACCAAAGGGAAGGCACCAGAAGAGGTGACTTCACAGACACAGATCTTGGATGTATTCACACCTTTTTGCTGCTTGGGCAAATTTCTGTGAATAACAAGAGGAGTACTGACACAATAACTGACAGACTTACCCTCCTACTGTGTCCCACTGCGTGGAAATAATTTCTATTTTGCATTTGCTTGACAAGTAACAAATCTGGTATCTTTAATATTACTCATAAACAGTTAGTAAGGTTCCTAAAAACACCCTTAAGTTTAATGCAGTTGTATGCCTAATTTGTATGCTTAGGTTTGATACACTTTAAATGAATTGCCTCATTCAAACCCATTTTCTCTGCCTGATGGATCAAAGCTGTGGTAACTGTGTGCAAGTTTGTCACCTATTGTGTGAGTGGAGTAGAGAGTGGGGCTGATCCCAGTGCTTGCTGGCAAGGTGACTGATGAGGTGGTGCTGTGCAAGGATGTTGAATTGTAATCATCTGTAAGAAAATAAACAACATATCAGCATTAAAAAGTGAAATTCGTTTTTACAATGCAGTTCTGCCATGTAAATTGTTTCTTACCAGGTGTGGTCGTTGTTGTCTCCTGCCCTGAAAAAGAGAAAGAGAGAGAAAAAGTGTAACTTAAACTTTCAGTGAATTTGCCAAAAATATAAAAAGACACATTTCTTCCTCCCAAATACCAGCTAAACATTCTCCAGGAAATTACACATTCTTAAGTTATATTTAGAGGATGTAGCAACAACCAGAACCCCAAAATATCAAGTATATGATCACAGAATCACAGAATGGTCTGGGTTTGAGAGAATCCCCCTCCTTTCCCAAATCTTACTTTGGTTTAGCACATCAAATATACCTCAAGGCAAATATTAACTTTCCATGAGCACTGACACAGATTATCTTTCACTTAGAAACTTTTCCAAGAACAGAATAAAAGAAATAGCAGAAAAAGTCCTGAATTAAACTCTGCTCAGATTAGTGAAACATTCAGAAACACTTTGCAAGCTATTTACTGATCTCTGATGAAAACAGAATAGAGACAAAAATATATACACCAAGATTGCCTCTTCCAAGTAAAGTGAGATAAGAGATAAAGGGGATCATAAGCTCATCAGTGTTGTGTTTCTGGTTGCCTCATTCACTTCCTTAAGATTCCTGTGAAAATCATTTTCCCCATCCTCCCCCTTGTAAAATTAGGAATGATGCTAATAGCTTAAATAAAGTGTAAGGTTGATTGTTCATTCCCCGTGAGAGATGCTTAACATTACACATAATCATGGAACTCCAGGTTAGAAGAGACCTCAAGAGCTCACCTGGTCCCACTGGGTTGCTCAGTGTCATGTCACAGTGTGGCAAATAATAGTCTGAGATTGCCCCTTTCCCCCCTATAACTAAACAATGTCCTTTTAAGAGAACTTCATGGCAGTTTTATGCCCTTCCAAGCATTTCAAGGGTCTCCTGCTCTCCTGTGATTCTATTCCCTGATATGTTTTATTACAGCAAAGGAATAGGATGCAGCCGAAAAGATTCAATAGGTGGCACCAGAACACTAAAAAATCCTCTCAAAAAGAAAAGCAAATGCATTTCCCCATGAAACCTTTTTGACAGATACTGAGTTAAATGAAGGAATATCATGAAGGATCCCAACACACCAGACTCTGTTACTCTGCGATTAATAGGCATATTGTTATTATTAATTTATTTTCAAGAAAATGTCCCAGTGCTAATAAATGTCTGAGCTAACCTCAGGCTAACCAAGTTAACCTCAGAGACAAAACTGCCTGCTCATATTTATATTCTAAAACATAACTCCAGAAACTTGAAAGCTGAAATCCAAAAATATCTTTAAAATGCAATGAGGATGTCCAATCCCCCAAACACACACTGTGCAATACAAAAATGTGATGATTACCAAACTAAGCAAGTCGGTCTGAGTCAAAACGGGAACTACCCCAAAACTTTTCTCAAAGCCTAAACTGCATCCAACCATAAGACACTCTTAAGATGGTATGTGTAGGATAACAAGGATAACATCAGATAACCCAAGCGGAAGAAATAAGAGCATAGAAAAAGTTCTTCCTACTGTAGTAAGTTTTTAAAACTTCCCTCTCCCTTCTCTTGATTCTCAGAGCCACCAGTTGGTTCCTGCTGACTTACCTAAAAGATTTCAAACCCATCAGTAACGTTTGAGCAGACCTGGCCTTAATCATGTGCTCTGGAAAAAGATGTAACCAGCAGCTCATCCCACTGGCAGATGGGAGCCTGGCTAATTGCTTTCATTCTCCTTCCCCCCAGCTGGCGGGCAGAATGCAGCTGCTGCTTCCAAGAAAGGTGGGAGATGGAAAGACAGGCTGCCAATAAAATACACCTAAAACAAACAAGTTAACTGCTCCTTCTCCTGGAAAGCCCAAAGATGTACTGGCCCTGTGAGTGAGGCATGGGAGAAGTGCATTATGAAGGACTTTCGATGTACAACAAGAAAAGCAAACGGAAAAATCGGGAAAGAATCCAGGCCACCAAAAAAAATCCAGCCTCTCAAACCCCAGGGACAGCAGGCAGTCTGGGTCACATCTGGAGGTGCAGGAGCTGCTGCACCACCTCTGCAGTACTGACTCTGCACTCCCTGCACAGAACTGTGGTTGCACCTGTAGAAGAAGTCCAGTTGCATAAGGAGACGAGAGGAAAATGTCTCAGGAAAATGTTTCCACTAGGCAGGACCAAACAACTCAACAGAAGGCAACTGGGACCTAGAACGTGTTAAAAGTTAAAAATGCATTTCAAGAAGTCCAGCGTGTGGTCTTCTTGAGCAGCAGGAAGTGCTAGCACACATTTCCTGTGTGCATGTGCTATTCACAACACAAACTCCAGCTGATAAGATGGAGATCCTGTTGAATCAGCATTAAGAGCCTAAAAATGTGACCATGTTTATAGGGACAGAAATGCATTAGCTGATGACAGGGAGCATGCCTTTTAATTCCAGTCAGTAAAAGGGACCTGGTGTTGGATTTCCTGCTGGACTGGGCAGGAGGTTACCCCTGCATGGCAGCAGCCCAGGTTGTGTGCTCTGAGCACAGGATTGCTGCAGGACTGCATTTCTCCACACACACAGCACACAGCAATGTGGGAAGGAGGGTGCCTCTGCTGCTAATGGTGCATTTGGTGTTTTATCTAGCGTGGTACCACACCAGCTGGCTCCCCACATCCAGCTGTACTCCCAGTGCCTTTGCCAGAGCTGGGAGGGGGCAGAGGAAGTAATCCTTCCTCTCAGCCTCGTGTCTCTAAAACAGTTGGCAGCCGGGTTTTGCTGCCAGGAAAAAATGCTTAGTGATTCTGCAGAGCTGCTGCCCTTTTCCCAGGATCTCTCCAGCCTTTAGTATACTGGACAGACCCCAGCAACTCCCACCAGGCAGCATTTTACATCAGCTAATTTTAAATAAATTTTAAAGCAACTCATGTAGGTCCAGATTCTGCCTTGCCTCTTTTCACAGCTGAACTGCACTGCTTCAGCAGGATCAGGGCTCTGCACATCTGCACAGAAAGCAACAGGATGTGGTCTCGTTCAGAAGGAGGAAAGCTCTTAGAGGGGGTCTCCCAGCAAACAGCACAGACATTGCAGCTCCCCTGCAAGCCAGCACTAAGTTGCAAAAAAAAGAACAGCTCCTGGTGGGAGGTGAAGGGTGAGTAAGGCAAGGAGCCTTACAAAATGCTGCCAGCCGCCGTTTGATTTATTTTTAAACTTCAAGTGGGATAGGATGTAATTCACACCTATTTTAAGGCTCCCTTGTGCTGCCAGAACCAGCTAAAGAGACCTAAAGTAAATGAGCATCAGGGCCAGAGATGTTACTGTTATTTTTGTTGAAAACACAAAACTGCTGAAAAAAACCATAACCTACACACAAAAAAAAAATTGAAGGGATCCTTTGCTACTTTATAAACAAATCAGGGCAGACCTAAGAATAGACTAGCAAATATTTAAATATCTGAGTAATTCTATACCACAGAGGACCCCTCAAATTTTATAGGTGGGATCACACGTGCTGAAGTGCTTTCATAATCAGAGACTACAGAATTACACTTTATTCTTTATTCTTAATTCTGGGGAAGAAAAAACTAAAAATGTTCCCAGTTTGTGGGCAAACTGCTGCTTTCTGAAAATTGAGTAAAAGAATGTCATATAGAGTTCATATTAAAAATATGTGAAATTTTTCATGTTCTGAGTCAAAAAATAAACTACTCATTTGGGTTTACAGTATAGAATTTTCTCAGGTGACAGAGACATTTCTGAGGGTCCTAAAACCAAAACCTATTCTTGTGGTCATTGAAGATGAAGCCATCAAATCCCTTCTAAGTTATTCAGTGTTTAACTGATAAAAGTCTTCATAGCCCTACCTATAGCAATCATAGGAATTAGAACGAAATAAACATTATAATTTATTTTCCACGGGCAATATTTACAACATTTATTTTCACCAGAAATTTAGGATAAAATATTGAAACTATAAATTTTAATTTAACAGAAATTCTAAAATGTTCTGATTAAGAAATTCCAATTCTTTGCATTTGAATTCTGGATTTAATGTCCATTCTGACTTTTCAGAATTATAATTAAGATAGTTTCCATCTAATTTCCCAAAATATTTCTTTTTGTACAAGTTCACTAATAATTGCTTCCCATAGCAACTCTTTCACACAGTGTACCACTGCCCAAGAGCCTGATCCTGGCACTCTTTCCTGCACCTTTAACCTGTGGTTAAAGCATTTTCTGAGAGTTTTTGTTCCCAAGCACCTGCCAGTGCTGAGACCTGGCTTGCAGTGGGGAAGGCGTGGTCTTCCTGCAGAGCAATATATGTTGAATATTTCTGACCATTTAAAAAATGTATTTTTTCTGTTTCTGATTCTGCAAAATAAACATAGGAGTTTAATTTTTCCAGAGGAAAATAAAAACACAGAGCAAAAGAGAAATTTCCCTGAAGAAACATTAATTTAATGGAAGTAATACTTGTTACCAATGATACGTAGAAATTCTCAAAACCATAAACCTGAAGTAGAACAAAAGCCAAAAGCAGCAAATCAAATTCTTTTTGCCAACACAGCTCCTGCAAACCTAAAATAAATACCCAGCACTATGGTGTGTTTAGCAGTCAGAAGGAGGGGTTTTCTATCAATTTTACCATACTTCAAATGACATTTTCAGTCTTGGCAGGATGGCTTTGCAGGAACCCACTTGTGCAGCTCCAGCTAACGAGGCCTTTGCTGCTCTGTGGTTTCTCTCATGCTGTTTACTTCTGCCTTTCTTCTACAGAACCCTGCTCAAAAGGAAGAGGGTGCAGCATACTGTGGTTTTGAGCTTAAGTGCTTCCAAATGCAAACGGAGTTACCATAGCACCCACATGCCCAGGCAATCAGACTTATCTTAGTGCTTAAACCACTTCTCTAGGGCAGGCATGAAAGATCCCTATTAAACTCCTTTTCATCATATTTGCAGTTTTAATTCTTTTCTGTTGTACGTGTTCGTTAATGTGATACAGTGAGGGGTGGCAATCTTTGGGATGAAGTCCAGGCTGCTTTGCAGGGAGTCCTTGTCACCATGAGAACTGGTCTGAATATCCAGCCCTGATGTAACAGTTCCTTCAGCTGGGAAATGCTGGCTACTCCCCACAGTCATTAAGAAACACCTGTACATGAGGAATGAAAGATTGGCCGTGATATTTGTTTGGCAATTTGCAAAAAGATGTGTTAGCACTTGTTTTGCCCTTTATATATTTTCAGTATTTGTGCACAGAAAGTCTTGAGCCAGATTCATGTTGTTCCCATGCTAAACTTCTCTGCTCCCCAGGCCCAGTCCCTCTAACCTCAGTCATGACTTTTCCAGCCCTGGATCTTCCTTTCCCATATCTACCTTGGACAGAAACACTTGCTCCACATTGCTCTGCTCAATGGCACTGATGGGATGGTTCTGGATTAGCTGAATAGATATTGTTTATGGCAAGCAGAAGGAGGAAAGAACTCACACCTATTGTATCACCCTCTCAATTCCCACTCCCACAGTTTTTGCAGTTGCTGACTCTATTGGTCACAGGAAGCTGCGGAGAACAGCAGAAGGCAGCTCAGTTCTCAAGTTTTGATCAGAAAAAAGAGGCTGCAGCTGAGAACTGACTGTTGGTGAGAGTAAGGCAGGGGCAAACTTCTTTATTTCAGAACCTTCATTGGACCATGGCTTATTTAAATACCTGACTCACTTCTCTGCTTCTCAGAGACAGATATCTTTGAGTTTCTTCAAGATTAAAGCATTATCTGGTTTTGTAGGTCTTTCTGATTGCATATAACTTTTTATGTAATTTTGCCAGCAATAGAAAATGGGTCCTTTGCTCTAAAAAACAAAATCAATTTAGAACTACTTCTCTAATCTGCCTTCAAATTCAAACCATAAACAGTCTAGTACCATATGAAGAGTAGGGGAGGGTGCAAGAAAATGATGTTTAAGGTCTAGCCCAACCCAAGTCTTTCAGTGAGTCTGTGATTCAAAGATCAGAATTTTAGCCACTGATAAGATAAAGCCTGTTGAAATCAGAAATATCTCCTGTTTCCCAGAGTTCTATTAGCATGAAATCCTTGGATCAACAGCTCTGTACTTACTGGGAGCATTATGTCAGAGGACTTTAATCAGTGATTTTCAAAAAGATTCAGCCAATGGTTTTTAAAAAGAACATTTCTTTCAAGCACTGACATCTACCTGTAAGTTATTCCTTTTCATAATAATATTTTTCTCTGATCCACTGCTATGTCAAACACCCTACCAGACCACTTGTTTGATTGCTATGCACTGCAGATTTTTTCACTGATAAAAGACATATGAAAGTACCACAGGAGTGCCATGGCTTCACCTTGGCCAAGGGCAGAGGGCAGGGCAAGCAGGGCTGCGTGGTGGCACACAGACTTGAGGCAGCAGGACCAGAGTGTGCCAAATGACAGAGCAGCAGCCCAGCAGAGAGCAACACTGAAAAACTGCTGCAGAGCTGTGGCAGCACTGGCAGCACCTGAGTGTCTGCCCCTCAGCAGCTGGGGACAGAAAGAATGCAGAGCCCCCACAGCTGCAGCCACGGAGCACCTCTGGCCGAGTGACACAGGTGAAAATCCAGCTGTAGCTGCACCACTCCCAGAGCTTTCCCTTCACCAAGGTAATTCAGTACTGCTGCAAAAATCACCCTTCTCAGGCAGTGCTGTGAAAACATTTCTGATACTTCTAGGAGAGGGCAGCTGGCTCAGAGGAGTGCTGCTCTGAGTGATGCAGTGATGTTTGGTGCTTCTGCAACAACCCTGTTTCAGTCAGTGCTGGGGCTGGGGGATTCAGCGGCTGCCTTGGATCAGAACAGGTCCCGTAGCTCAAATGGGCACATTGGAGTCAGAGTGAGGATCTAAGTGAGCATCTGCCTTTATCTACTCGCAAAATTAAACATTAGATTTTAATTGATTTATCTGATGATTGTGCAGTTCAGGCCTAAAGAAAACTGGCTGCTTTATTCCACAGCAGAGAATGCACGAGCCATTGCTCAGCACCTCCAGCCACAGTGCTGGGTTTTATTGTGCCCAGTAACTCTGCCTGCACAGTCTCAGCCTTTGAAAGATTCACAAATCAGAATAAAGATGTGGCACAAAATTTTCCTTTCCCAGTGATCTGTCATTTGTATTTCTGCAACTTCTTGCTCCAAGCTTAACAGGACCCTCAGCAGTCCCTGTGCTCCCTGAGCTGAAGTCCCAGCCTCACATCTCCCAAGCAGCAATGCTCTAAACTATCCTGCTAGTCTCAGTCATCTCCTATGACCCAGATTTCTTCCAGCATGAAGAGAAGATCCTAACCAGCACTGGCTGATAGACAAGCAGCTTCTGTTTCTTGAAAGGAGAGAGAGTACAGAGGGAAAAAAAAAATCATGCAGCTCAGTGGAGAACTGTTCCCATACCAACTCTGCCTCCCAGGGCTGCCAGCTGCAGCCAGCAAACTCTCTTTGTTTCAAGGGACAGTGATTTTAGTTGGCTACTATCTTCACTTTTTCCTCCAGACATTTAGGCCAAAATTTATCAGAATTGAATATCCTTCATCAAACATGCTAGTGAATAACTTTTTTGTTGTTCATAAAATACTCTGACAGCCAGTATTCACTGACCAACAGTCAAAACAACTGCATGTTTGTTAGGGTGCAATTTAAAGCACAGAAATCCATACACACAAAATGTGTAGCATCATGTAAGGGTCAGATTCCACCAGCATTATTCATGCAAAAATCATTTGAAAAGTAAATCATTCAGTGATGCGTATCATTATCTTCCAGAAAACTGCCTGTTAAAATTTATCATTCATTTTTTATTATTTCCCTGGAGGTGTTTAAGAAAAGGCTGGATATGATACTTAATTCAGTTAACCAGTTGGCAAGGTGCTGTTACATCATAGGTTGGACTTGATGTTCTCAAAGGTCTTGTCCAACCTAGTTAATTCTGGGATTCTGTGAAAAGCAGAAATTACACTATTCAAATTAATCAAAATGTCCTATATTTGATGCGTGACCTGAAATCCATCTTGTCCTCAGCTAGAATGAGAAAAATTGGGACTGTGACCATGTCCTACCCAGGAATTCCACTTTTCACTCACTTAACTGCATGAGTGGTTGGATGCACCCTCCACGCCTGTGCCCCTCTAACATCCCATGCAAAGCAGAGACAGTGGCATATTGCAATTAGAAATTAATTTAAAATTATGAAGTTGACAGACAAGGGATCTGAAAGTGACATAAAAAATATGCTCACATCCATCTGATTGCATAAACAGGAAGAGGCTGCAAAGAGAGAAACCCCTGGAACTCGACTTCCCCGGACTGCCATGCCCACACTTACGAAAGCCTCTCACTATCTCAAAATCTGGATTGCAAAACCTGGGCTCTGTCCCTTCAGGGAAGCTGAGCAGGTCAAGAAGGAGCCCTTCCTTCATATCACGTCAGAAGCAATGAAGAATGGATTTCAGAAGAGAGCAGAGCCCACACAACTCCTCTGGAATTCCATAAAAACGTTAAGTGAAAGTGATTTCCTGATCCACTCTCCTTTATTTTTCTTTTGAAAGCAGATCAGTAATTCTGGTACCCAGCACTGGGCATTTCACTGCATTTTAAATGTGTTCTTTTTTTCCCTCTTTCTCCATTTGCTATTTTCATTATAACAAACAGGACATGTGAGATCCAAATTTAACGAACCACCTGATAATCACAAGCAAAGAGAGGTGAAAACAGTTGATCTAATTTTGCTTTAAATCCTGTGCTGAGCATCCATTTCTAAAAGAATGCATGCTGAATGTTTCAGGAAATAAAAATAAAGGCTCAGAATGGCAGGACTCCATTCTGCTCACAGGGATTATGGTGTCCCATATTCCAGCAAAAATCTAAAGCTCATGTACCTCAGGATTTGAACAAGACTGATTTCAGTATCTCTTTAAATAATTCAAAGCAAAACCAATATAAATAGTCTGTACTTCCATCTTTTGCCTGTGGCAAGCAATTTTCATTAGTATTTCAAGTTTCCCTTTTAAATTTTTTAATTATAATTTTTTATTTTATAAGTATTAAATGAGTGGTCTGGGAAAGAAAAGAAAAATCAAAGATACTAGATAAGGATGCCAGACAAGAATTTATTCAGGAAAAGAATTGTATGGACCTTCCAATGTATAGAGACCCATAGAAAACCCTCAGGCCAAAGTTAAGAGAAGATCCAATTTCATGCTCCAAATAATTTTACACTCTTTATATAGGCACAGCTATGCACAAGCCAGGAAATTCCACAGACCTGCAAACATTTCTTGTGTCTAATAATAAGAAATGTGTATAGGGCAGCATTATACACCTTATGACAACAACAAGGGCAACTCCCACCCCGGGGTGGGAGCTCAGAAACCCAATGTGATCTGTACCACAAGCTGCAGATTTTTGTCCAGTTTGTGTGCACACATCCCCATGCATGGAGCAGTTTGGAAGCAGTGTGGGTGCTCTCTGCTCTGATGACACATGGAAAAGCTGAGGCAGAAAGACACAAGTTTGTGCAAATGTGGGTAAGGCTTTGCTAAGTCTATACTTTTACAGTATTTGGTTGAAGTACTGGTGAGTGTATGGCCACATGAATTGGTAAAATTTACTGCTCTTTCATTTTTAATACAGAAATATATAAGTTTGGGGTTCTTAGTTGTGTAGACTAAGGCTCTTGAAGATATTATTCAGCACCTATTATTTCATATTTCATATGTATGGCCCACAAAATTGATAATACAAACAAAAAAAGACAAAACCTTCTGGGAGGTATTCAAGGAAGCACAGAAATTTGTTATTTGCCATTTACTTCAGCAGGAATTAAGTACAGCTTGAAAAAAGATCATAGTTTGAAGAAGGACCATGTGAATCAAGACTTGTAAAGATTGTGACATGCAACAGATCTCTCAATAACCCCCAGCAACACACACAAGCAGGCAGTGGGCACTGACAGTGCCTAATTCAGCACTCAGCTCTGCTGGCTCAAGAAGGACCTCCCAACTCAAGGGTGGGATCAGCTGGATTTCCATGGGCTGCTCTGCACCAGCGTGGAAACTGTCAGGAGAACTTGGATAAACTGAACTATGATCAAAGCCCTGCACAGTCTACAGCATCCACACCCAGACTCTGTCAAATTTTCCAGTTTTCATTATACTTGATGCTGAAACCGAAACTTTCAAGGTAGTTTAATTAATATTAAAATTATGAAAGATCATTTTTAATGGTGCCCAACATTAGCAAGGCAGCTGAGAAAGACAAAGAGACTGAAGCATTTTAGTCAGGATTATCAAGAATACCCTCATGAGCAGAAACTTCAAAAAATCTATTAAAAAAATAAAACTCTGGATTCTGGATTTCCATTTTGCCACATATGACCCTTTTGTAGGAAATTCCATGGTCAAGGATGCATGATAGATGCTCTGCTCATCTGCTGCAAACCCAATAAATTCTGCATTCGTAACACAATGTGATGTTTCTTTCCTTTTGGATATACAATATGTTCTTTATATACATTTACATAACCAAGACCCAAAGAAATTAAGGACAGACCAACATCATCTGCAGCGACAACAGCATAAAGCAGTCTGAAATAGTGCAATGAAAGATATGTCAGACTTTTTAAGGTTCACAGGGTCAAAAGAAAGCTTTACAAAGACTCTCAAACTTTTAACAAAATAAGGAACACGATGATCAGGGAATGGAACCCTGTACCAAGGATACAATGTGTTTCTGTCAGGGTACAAATAGCCAATCCTCCAGGGCACAGAAGATGGTGTAAAAGAAATGAATCAAAGGCTGTCAATTTGTTTTTGGCACATGTATGGGGCAGACAGCCACCCCAAAAGAACAGGATTCTCCGATGAATGGAAAAAGAACTTATTAAAAGAATTGTCCAATGAATGCAAGAAAAGGCACTGAGGTCTCCAGCATGTCCTACACGGAGCTGAGATCCCCCTGCTGAATCCCATGTCACCAGTGACTGGGAACTGGCAGTGGCAGAGGAGCTGGCTCTGCAGGGATGAGTGGCTCACTGGGATCCCATGGCACTTGGTACCACGGAGAACTTCTCACACCAGAACCACCGCAATCCATTTGACCATGGCTTTGTTCTACACCACGTGAGGAATATCAGCCTCTGACCAGAGCATTGGGCCTCCAGCCAGGGGTGCAAGTGCTTTTACCTGTGCAAAGGTGCA
>JAWWMU010000005.1:22180350-22204274 GCA_035048155.1 Cinnycerthia olivascens
CTTCATCTCAAACACACATGCATTCCAAAAATAAAACACAGTTGAATTTTTCAATAATTTTAAGCTGCATATTCAACATCTTTGGTACAAGGGTAAGAACAGACACAGAAAATAGTAACAAATAATTACAGATGTACAAGAAGAGTTGCATTAACTTATCAGTTCTGTGAATTTACTCCTGTTCACCTGCAAACCTAATATGGCAGAGAAGTAGCCAGAGCTGGTTTTGCTCCTTCTCTGCCACCACCAGAAAGAGTTGCAGGAGCAGAGGGTTAAGCTAACAAGGCCCACTTTCAACTGTGTACAGCATGAGGCAAAACAAGCATAACTTTTAAAAATCTTTGCTGGTTTTTAACAGTATTTGGAGCTAATGGACTTATTTGAATTTCCTGGTAAATGGCAAATGCAAGAACTAAATGGTGTGACAGGATGTGGGTGCCTGAATTGTATCTCCATTTAGCAGAGCACTGGTCTGTACTTAGCAAAGCAACACTGCCAGCACCTTCCCATTCCCAGGCTGCCTGGAGTGACTCTCACTGGCCTAAGGGGAATGGTGGCAGTGAACAGAAGCCTCAGCACTTCAGCCTGCATTGTTTGAAGACACAGGATTTTGCAGAACGAAAAAACCAGCAGGTGTAGCTGCCCTAATGACTCTTTTTTCCATTTCTAGTGTGCTTTTTTACCTACAAAGCACCACACAGGCAACCACCACAATGACACAAACCTCATGGTACACTATGAGATGGCAAATATCTGAGAACAAGGACTGGAATTTACCTTCTGGGAGCATTGCACACAATACCCAGAGACTGTCCTGCCCTAGGATGCCCAGTACAAACAGCCAAAGTACTTTTTTCTTTTATCTTTCTGCTATTTCAAGTATTTTTTAACTACTGGAGTTCCATTGGTTTATCTAAAGTCCAAAGAGCCACCATTAAAATGATGATCCCCTGGCTACCTCTACTGCAGCAGCTGATGCTCAAGCAGCTGTTTTTGTTGGTGGGGTCTTTTTTGGTTTGTTTTTTATTTATTGTGTTTGGTTTTTTTTAAATTGGAATTTCATATTCAGAAGTCCTTCAAGAAATGTTGGGTGAATTCCACAACATTCGGGTCTGAAACTCACTCCTTAAAGATAACATCCACAAGGTTTTTTTTTTACCCTAAGATTATTCATAAGCTTTTCTTTCCTAAAAGAAAAACTAGGATAAATTTAAAAAAAAAAAAAAAAAAAAGCTCTTCCCCAGTGCTCCCAGAAGCAAGAGCCTTGTGCTGTTAAACTGATATTGCAGCCAACCCTGCTTTGTGCTGCTGTCTTTTATTGTCCAGCACTGAGCAGGAATCTGTCTGGGGTTGACTACATGAAAACTTTGTAAAAAGGCACTTTAATCTTCTGTTTTACTGCTTCTAGTACTTTTTAACAACCTAGCAGACCCATCGAGTTATTCACAGCTTTTCTCATACATCGAAATATTATTTTAATTAATTATTATGTGATTAGTTTCTTCATTTTGGTAATAATTACTTTGAATTTTATCTACAGTAGTAGATATTATCTTCAGTCAGTATCACTTTAGATGGATTTTCACCTTCAGAAAACCACTAGTACCTACACAAACACTCATAACCCAGCTTTTCTTTTTCTCTCTGGCTTTACTGCTCCCTCTCCATTTAGGCTGAGGCACACACTCGCACAGTGTGTTGTCATAATTTCCTTACAGCTTCTAGGATTTCAGTTTGTATTTGTACACTTTCTTTCCATACATTCTAAAATGCTTTATCCTAGAGCTAACTTTTAAACACTTGTCCCAGAGAAGACAAGAGCTCATTTACTGCAGAAATAGCACTGGGGATTTCAAAGGAGATGTAACTTTTACTGTTTCAATTACAAAAGATGGCATCTATTCCTGCAATACATTGCATTTATGTAACATACTCACATCTCTCACTTTCTAATACAAAGTGTGAATATATTTTTACAAGACTAACTCCAAATACTACTTGTAATACAGAAGTTCTTCATGGTTTATCTCTGCCACTTCCTTAAACTGTGCCAGTGGAAGGAAATACAGAAAATTCAATCTGTTTAATTATTAATCTGCTGACAGCACAAAGGTAATGCAATGGACCTGGGTGTGTCCTTGAAATGCCTCTAACCTTTGTAAGCAGGAAAGTGGTCAGAATTTGTTTTGCAGAAGATGAACAACCCCCTGCATCTCCAGAGAATCCTTTGAATCTCCAAGATCTGAAAAATCTGCCCGCTGTGATATTTAAACCTGATTTCTGTTTCTGTAGCATGCAGACAACTCCCATCCAAACTGAGAAACTCAGGAATCTTTCTGACTTCCTCTGTTTTCCTCATAGCAAGGCTTCATCTATAAAGAAGGCACAAGCTGGGCTGGTGCTTGCCAACTTGATCATTACATTAATAAATCGATCAAAACCAATATTAAAAAGACTCAGCAGTAAGATAGCAAGCACTGAGCACTAAAACAAAATTAAATCTAATTATTTTTAGCAAAGAATCATCAAAGAGTTGAAATTCAGAATGAATTTTGGATATTAAAACAACAGCAGGAATATGAAAAGCAAGTGCACCATAAAGATAATGAGTAGAGAGACCAAGGTAGGATGTATTTGCAATCAAACTCATTTCTCCTCCAGCAACTGCATTGTGAAGCATCCAGATGGAATCTGTGGTCAAGAAACATTTCAAAACCTCAGCATCACACACTGTCAGCCATTCCCAGGATTATTACGAGTGAAATCTCCTGTCTCTGTATGACAAGAAGTCAAAGGGATTTGGGTTTGAGCTTGTTTTTGAGCTAAAAGCTTTGAAGCACTTTTTGTTCTGAAATGTGGCATCACAATGAATTTTGTGACAGATCATTTCCCTAATGATCACATTTCCTGCAGTGAGACTTTTCATCTTCCTCCACGATTGCACCAACACTGCAACAACACACACTCTGCAACACCTTCCACCTCCAGTGAAAAGTCTCTTATGGTTCCAGAGATTGAAAGAGGACTCAAAGAAATGTGACTAAAGTCCAGGACTCTGCATCACCAGCACAGTTGATCTGTTCTGATTTGGGGATTGGATTTATTTTACAAGAAAGGTAGAGGGGAACTTTTATAACAATCTGCCTCACAAACACCTATCATCATCCTGATCAAGTTAATTCTCATTTGCATTTGCCTCCTGCAATGCCACAATGATTCCAGATCAGAAAATAAACAGAGCTGCTAAACATACTGAGCCCTGCTATAAAATTACTGCCACATTACTGTTATTTCTCTGCTCTTGATTTACTCTTGCTCATGTTCATTAAAAAATGCCACCTTCTGATCTGCCCCAATTGTCCAAGCAACCCTTTTATTTTTGCTCAATTTGATACTTCTGACTGCAATTAGGCAGAAATGTTCTGTTGAAGATGACAGCAATCCTCTCCAGGAAGGATTCATGCCCTCAGGTGCTCCTGCAGCAGTCTTTGCTCAATATCACATTAAGTTCTTGTGTCCACCCTTACTTGGATGACAAGTACTTTTTGCAGAAGGTGAACCCAAGATTTCTACAACTGAGGTGGTACAGGCCTCTTACCATGCTGCTGATTGACCAGCAGGGTTCATTAAATTAATGCTTCTTTCCATTCATTAATCAGTGTTATACTCTTGGTTTGGGTTGTTCAATATGGCTTCTTGCTTTGGTTTGCTGCAAAGTATGTGACTTTCTTTAGGAAATTACAGTCATAAACAATCAACTTCAATGTTTGGATTAAAACATGCTCCTTCTCTAGTCTTCATTTCTGATCCTTTTTTTTTTTTTTGGTTTCTCACTCAGCAAAAGGCCCAGA
Organism: Cinnycerthia olivascens; assembly: GCA_035048155.1. Taxonomy (NCBI): domain Eukaryota; kingdom Metazoa; phylum Chordata; class Aves; order Passeriformes; family Certhiidae; genus Cinnycerthia; species Cinnycerthia olivascens. The sequence goes on from JAWWMU010000005.1 coordinate 22,184,202, forward strand.
GCATTTACTTTTGTTCAGAAGCTTTTCAAGTGATCTTTTGGAGGTCAGCTATTTGAATGTTTCCATTTAACACAGAAATAATAACTTTTACTTGCTAAAGTTTTCTGAGCTCTGTGGAACAGCAAGATATTTAGAAACATGCACTGAAATCCATTTATGAAGTAGAAATATTTTATACCAGCTCTATGAGGTGACAATTTGCTATGATGAACAGGTGTCCCAAGGCTCTTTTCTTTTGCATTTCCTTTAATAAATAATGTTTACCAGCACTTACTGAAATAAATATGTGATCTGATTTCTGCAAATACATACTTTTCCCTCTAATGACACAAATATTTTGCAAGGTAATATTGTCATAGAAAATGGTTTATGGGTAGTTTTAAGGAAATCACATTTCTTTGTATCACCTAAAAGATGAAAATGACTGTCACTAACATTATGTTTCACTCAAAACCACTTATATTTGTGTGAAATAATCAAGATTCAGGTACATTCCTGAAAGCAGGAATCTATTCTAAAGCCTTTGGAAGAATCATTGCATACAGCAACCCACACACTAAAAACTGGTACATGTTCATGGCCTGTGAATCCTGAATGGTGTCTACGGGGTGGCCAAGAGATCAAGCCTTGTGTGTCTGGCCTGATAAATGATTTAGTTTAAATCCTCTATAAGGAATCCCAAGGAATTTGACGTATTTAAATTTAAACTAGTGAATTACTCTGCTTTCTTAATGGCACAGATTTAAATAAGTAAAACACTGAAACCTTATTGACACTGATTTTAAAGACAAGCTACGTTTTCTTAGGCAAAACTCTCACAAACATAGTTGGAAAGCTTCTCCAGGTAAGAATCTTCTGAAGAGACACTATAATCCTTCCTCTGAGCAGAATTCCTCCCCCCACACCTTTAAGAATTGCCTATACTCCTTCTTAGACTGGAAGAAGTTCTGCCTACACTTCCTGGAAACTGTGCCTAGGCCCATGTGTCTGTTTTTATCAAAATATCCATCAAAGGTCAGGTAATTTTCCATACTCATCTAAAGATGCTACCTGTCTTGATGAATCAGTTCAAGAGTGTTAGTGCTTTTGCCTCCAAACAGATCAGATACATTTACCAGGAAAATGAAGTGCATTATTTCCATGCCTGTTTCCAAGCCTGCTCAGAATTACCATCGCAGCAGATTCCACACTTCCACTGTGGCACTCCAGTCAGCCCTTCCCTGGCTTGGGATTTGGTGGCAGGGGACAGGAGGCTGAACAGGAAATCAGTCAGGAAGGGCTAATTAGACTTGTGCACTGGTTCTGACAGCTAGGAGAAAGTATGAGCACGGGACACTGAGAACTAGTTTTAAAAAAGAGAAAAGAGCGGAAAAAATGCTATCACTGAGGAGATGCTGGAGAAGAGCCAGCAGGTTTTCATCCTCTTTAGACTAATGCCAAAAGGTGATTGTGCCTGCAGGACTAATTTACTCCTTTCACAAGAAAGAAACCCCTGATTTACTGGGAAAGAAAACTGTAGGAGTTATAAAACTCTTACATCTGGTGCCCAACGTGGGGCATGAACCCAGGACCCTGAGGTAAAGCACGGCATTTGTTTCAGCATCAGGGCTGCAGCTGCCACTACAGGTTACCAGTAAGTTATCAGCACATTCATTGTAAGCCATTACAAAGGTCACAATTTCCAAGCCAGATAAGGGATTTAGGAGTGACCCTCACAATATTCACTAAAAACAAACAACAACAAATCTGTCATCTACCTCAGCAAAGACTATAAAGACACTTGATTGGATCCAAACACGACCTAAAGAAACCAAAATATTTTCTTTTACTATTAAACTGCTGATTAATCTGAGACAAGTACCCTGTCCTTAAAGCACTCCTAACTTCAGTTAATTTTTCTGACTATTAGACTGATCATCTCTTTGGGGTATTTTATCATCACAAATATGAAAATCTGTATATGTGTAGCACTTAGCTAGAGAAGATGAGCAGCTGCTTTAAAAAAAAAAACATAAAAAGAAACAAGTATTTCTAGTTGTAGGAAGTTCTCAGTAGCAATTCTGTAAATATGGCCTGAACCGTACATTGAGTGAACCAGATGTAAAACACCAAACAGATTTTCATTCTCTTCACAGAAAAGAGAATCCAGTAGAGGAAAAACCTCTTTCTGAAGTTCTGAAGATCAGTGTCTCAGTGAAGACACTGATTGCATCCACCACCACTGCCAAGATCTGGTATCAGCCATTATGTCAGCTTTATCACTATCACTGCAGTGCTCTTCAAAGAGCACCTTAGAGAGCTCAAGCCATTTTTAAAAACTCTGTGGGGTTACTGTGCCTGCTTCCTTCCCCCTATGGTTACTCGTTATCTCAAGGTAAGGCTGTCATAACAGAGCTCAGATTTTGCAGAAAGATGATATTAATAAACAGTTATTAGACACATATTACACGATATAATTCCATTCAAGGCTCTGCTTACAGCTGTCTCTCCTGTTCAACTACTGCATTTGCAAACAGAGCCATTCCAAATGTTTAACATGTCATAACAAAACCTTTTCATTCAAACTTAGAGCTATCAAGAACCCCAAAGTCCTTATGACCCAACACCGCAAATTAAAAACAATCAATTCCACAAAACCCAACCAAACAAAAAAACAAACCAACCCCCCCAATCCTCTGTAGTGTTCAGCAGATATTTTAAAAAATAATCTATACTGTATTATGGATATTCAATACACTTGAATTAACTGCAGGCAATCTCCAGAGCTTGTATCAACAGAATTCACCATCTCATAATCCAAGAAACATGAGTTTTTCCTTTGCAGTCTAAATAAATCAGTTAGGTCAATTACATGTCAAAAACAAATTATTATTGTTATTACTATGAGCACTGAGATATGAAAGGGCTGAATGCAACCTAATTTTTTTTTTAACGGAACGGAAGAGAATGTGGAACCCCTCTTCCACATCCAGATGCTGTTCATGTTAGCTCATCTCCTGCAGGTAGAGGAACAGCTACAAGAACTGAGAATCAGCAGGGTGGGATTGCATGCTCCCCCATACAAGAGTGAGTGTGTGTGTTTGTGTTTGTGACACATCATCTCCACATTCTGTTGTTTGTTTACTGTATTTCACTCACTGGTGGGAGAATGCAACGTGCTAATGAAAGGATTAAACAGCTGGAGAAAATAATCATTGCAAATTCATTTCTTGAGCTGCCTCCCTTGCATTCAGCACCATTCCACTGTAAACCTTCTAAACTGTAGACAGGAAGCTGACACTGGGTAAAGCTGTTATTATTCATACATTTTTTCTAAGAGCAAGAGTATTGGATGTCTCTCAGAAATGTTTATATCTAAGTCATTTCATTAGCAGACAAAGACAGCAAAATCAGAAATGTTACTAATGTCTACTAATGCGTATTTCTTTCTGCTCTTTCCCTCAAACCTCAACCACATTTCTTACCTCAGATTAACACACCAGACTGCAGGTGTCTGGAGGATGTAGAAAGATCTTTCACTTCTGTTGAGGCAGCACAGTTGAGCACAGAAGCATTACTGAAGCTGCAAACAAACTCAAGCTTTTTCTGCACTTGTTAGGCAGTCTGAGGTATCCCAAATATTTCCCTTCCACTCACACACACTGCACAGGCATGCACATTCACAGACTGTATTTTGGGAGGAGGGACCTTGTGTACTGCATACGAGAGAACTAGGGCAATAATCTCTTACTGCCAAGTAAAAAAAAATCCAGATAATTTTAAAAATATATGTTTCATCATTTAAAATCTTCTGAGAAAGTATGATATGAATAAAGAAATCCTCCAGACACTCTATCCAAAACTCATTAAAACTGGAAGATTTCTCTAAGGTGTATACACACACGTGGTTTTGCATCCATTTTAGACATCAAAGGTCTATCTTGAGAGGTTAATCAAACTGCGGCAGTAGCAGCACTGGTCATCTTTCCTCTGATTATGTGAGTGTACAATTTTACATTGACAAAGTCAGCTTGGCCTGCATTTCTGCAGAACAGCTCTTTGGGTTTATAACTGCTACCACTGAGACTCCTAAAACACCTAATTTACTAGACAGGCTTCCTATTGTATTTACCCTTAAGTGTGGAGGATTCTTTATGACATGAAACTTTTTGCAGCTGTGGTCTGTTCAGCACACCTCAGCTCATCCACAGACACAGGAAGTAAAAGGCTGCTGGTCCTGTTCTGGTGTCTCCAGAACTCATTGATCACCTTCAGCTATTTCACTCATATTTCACCTAATAATGGATAAAATAGAGACTACATTTGATGTGGCTGTGTTTTACAGAATTTCAGATTTGCTGAGGTTAAGCACAGTATGAGCTCTTCTTAGCACGAAAGTATCAGCTCCCCATTGACAATACCTGTGCCTCAGGACTGAGAAAAATGTAGAAATTTATGCACGAGTCATTTGCTCCATACTTTTGTTTTCTTTGCTCAGACACACTACCCAAAATACTCTAATGCAGAGCCAGTTTCATCACATTAAGTGGTGGTAGTTTACATGTTGCAAAACACAGGCATGCATGCAAATATTTCAGGAATTAGGACTCCACATTTTTCCACAAGGTAAGTGTTACTATCTTCAACTCCACAGATGATGAAACTGAGTCTGGAGAAATGAAAGCAACACTTCACACCAGGAGTTTCTGAGACAGCCTAGACTGCAGCTGACTTCTGTCTCTTAGATCTTATTCTAGAAGCCTGACTCTGCTTTGCCATTTATCTTCACCCTATTTTTCCCCCTACATAAATCTTAACATAGAAGCCTCCAGAAACAGTTCAGGGCTTAATACTATCTTAAATATTCAATTCACAGTTTTGCAGTGTATATGATTACCTGGAAAGGCAACACTAGCCCTATATTTTTGTAACATCTCAGCTGAGGTTCTGTATTTTATATTTCTCTGAGTGTAAAAATCTTTCAACTCATAAAGGACATATGCTTCAGTTAACGAACTACTATTTCCTTATATATTTTACAAAGAGCTTCATTGTATGGCTTCATTTTTCTATTAGACAGCTATTTTGATTATTTCTCTTACTGTCAGGAAAAGAATCTATTTCAAAAGGCAATTAAAAATATTCCTCCGTGGAGTCCACATTTTTGAAACAACAAAAAAGTCATTCATGCCCCACAAAAGGTACCTCTAGAGCTCTTTGCAAGGCAGTGGGATTATGAATGAAGAACAGACAGATTTTAAGAGAAGTCTTTGAAACTAAAGAATAGAAACCTAAGCAAGCAGGCCAGCCGAGAAGGCACTGACACAGAGGGAATAACTGGAAGAACAGTACTGCAAAGTAGTGGCATAAAAGAAAAGAAGTGGATCCTGTTAGCTATACAACACTATGGATAATACAAGCCAGCACTGAAGCGCTCACAGCTGGTTTCTAAAATCCTGGCATTGAAGGCCTCAAACTGCTTTACTTGAAAGGGAAAAAAAAGCCTGGAAATAGATAAAATGCTGTAACAGTTACTGAAACACCAGTGAAAAATACCTGTTTGCAAGTGCATAGATAGCCTGGAAATACATCGGGACACGCAGGCTAAAAGAACAGTCAAGTTGCAGGGAAATAAACAACTTTTGTAACTGTAGCTGCTATTTTAATCTTGATATTTACAGGAGGAAGTCGAAGTTTTGCCACACTTTTAAACTTCTCACCATTTTTTTTTTTTCAGAGCCTAAACTGAAGACAAACAACTACTTCCCTCAAAATACACTGGATGCACTTCCTAAGTTTGTCTGAAAGGGAAAAGTGCCTGATTTCTGGTTCTGTAGGCTAAATCAGTGTGAAGGATGGGTGCATCAGGATGATGCAGAGAGCAGCAGAGCTCGGGGACACACACCTGCCCACGCTGCTGCACTCCTGTGACACACACAGGGGCTCTGCTGGGGCTCACAGGAACTCCTGTGAGTGCTGTGAGGCCTTGCCTCGCCCCAGCACTTCACACCTTCCTGCAGCCCTTCTCAGTCCTCTGCTGCCTCGGGTTGCACCCCGGGGCTGGGCTCACCCTGGAGGAGGAGCAGCCTCCCCACCAAGGGGCAGTGACCAGGGTCAGTGTGCCCTGGTGCAGAGACACTGCAGAGATGCTTCAGCTGACAACACCAGGCAGCTGAGTACAAAAAGTCAAGCCATGACAGCAGACTCCAGTGTGGGCCAATTTCTTCTGCCTTCCTGGTGGACCACATTTATGCTTATGAATATGAACTCTTAAAGTAGTTGAGAATGTAAACAGAGAATGAACATTTCCATGGCTTGCTGTTCTTTCCTAGCAGGGTTGTTGTAACCCATTATTCGAGTTGTGTATTTATAACAAGAACCACCCAAACCTATGGAGGAGAAGTCTTACAAGAAACAGAGCAAGTGCATCAGGAACTCCAACTGAGCTGGCTTTGGTGCCAAATTATTTAGTTTCCTGAAATAAAGGAAGTGGCTCAGAAGTGGGTGAAAGCTTTTGAAAGCTGTCAAGTTGCTAATACTTTTGTGGAGGAGGGGGGGAACTTGAAATAATGATCTAATGGAAATAGTGCTTGTTCTGCAAGCATTTCTTTTTTCTAAAGGGAAGTAAAGGTGTTTTTCTGACTTTTTTGGCTTGGGTTAGGGGTTTTTGGGGAAGGGCTTTAGGGCACTGGTCGGGTTTTTTGGGTGTTTGATTACCACTACACACCTCTTTCTTATCAGCAAAATTAGTTGGATACATGCTTTTTATTTGAGGGATTTACACAGTGAAAAGGCCTTTGTGCAGACTCTAACTCCTATTTTGTTTGGTTTAATGTAGTTTGATGCTCTCAAAAGTGGCTTGGTGATTACAGGAAACAAGTGATGTTCTATAGGATGTCTGAGTTTGTGGAGAAAGTAAGACAACCTTAAAATTTCTCCTGCTAAATTTTCAAAATCACTAGGCACAACAGGCTGTTGGAAAATAATTTTAGTAATAACAAAAGTCCCAGTGCCCACGAGCACTTACAATCAAGTGCCTGGAAAGAGACTGCCATAAAACCAAAGCCTACTGCACCCTTTTGAAACCCCTCCCTAGGAGAGAGAGACTGTCCAGTGTCCCTTGGCCACAAGGCAGAGCCATCTGCACAGAAAATATGAAGGACAATGGTTCAGAGAAGCAATCTCAGTGCCAAACTACATCATAAAAACAATGTCTGTGATGTTGTGTACTTGATACTACAGCATGAGATTGAATTGATTTAAGTGTAGTAGAGAGGACTTAAAATATTTCTTTCAGGCTCTCCAGTTTAGTAAATGTAGAGAGGAACTGGCTACCGTGTGTGAGCAGAGAAAAATAACTATTACTTGAAATAAAATGCTCCTACCCATTTATCTGTCTTCCAGCCCTCTCTGTCAGCTAACATGTTGACTGACTGTGGAGGTGGCTGAGAGAGCAGACAGTAACCTGCCTTTTCCAGAGAAAAGGTAGCAGTGGGAAGTCTCAGAAGGACTTATAAAATGGAAAGTAGGACAGCAGATAAAAAAAAAAAGGACAGGAAAAGCAAGAGATTTTGTTCTTTTCCTCTACAGTGCAGCATTCACTTGTTTTCCTATAATCTCCAGCAGCTATCAACCAGATTTATGCAGTTCTGTCTCTGTTCAGAGACTTTGAGGGACAAGAGAGCCAGTGCTCAGGCTTCAAATGCTGCTCTTAGCTGGTTATCAACTAAGGGCTGATCATTTTGTTGCTTACATCAGTATAAACCTGGAGTTACTATAGTGACATGAGGGTAGAAGCATGAATAAATTCAATGTAAATGAAAAGAGATTTCAGCCCTGCATACAACTCGCTGCCATTTCAGAAAAAATATTTCAAGCCACTTTGTGTCTGCCATAAACTATCCCAAATCACATTGCTAGCTAAACTGATGGAAGATACATATAGATAAAATGTTGCATTTTCTTCTGAAGAAAATATTTTCTTGTACATGGATACTTTTTCGACTTAATATAAAGCATTACCTCAAGACTAATTGCTTGTCTTGCTACTCTTTAACATCTAACACATTACAGATAAAGAGATTACATCATGTTTTGCAAGATCATCCTCTTGGGCTCTGTCTTTCTCTCAAAAATTCAAACAACAAATTCACCTGCAGTGGGGTAATTAAATATCCCAAAGACTATTTAAGGAGCAGCTTTTACAAAATAAATAATTAAAGTCTATTTTACAAAATAAGTAATTTACCAATAGTAGAGATTAATTTACAACTTTTAGAACTTGTTACTAACCCCCCTGCAGTAAAGAAATCAAAACTTGAGGAACTGTAAGCAGATTCTGTGAGCAGGGAGTGGCTAACATTGATGGGAAGATTTTTTTCTTGAAGGATTTAAGCACAGAAAACCAGAACTACATCATGAGATGAAGCTGAACATAAAAGCTACATGGAACAGGCTCACATTAGAGATATAAATGTATTCTTTTTCAAATTCAGGTACAAATGTGGTTGGTTTTTCTTTAAATGGTTCATATAACTATCACATGGGACCACATGGAAGACATTTTAGCCTAGGACATGATGCATCAATCTTCCTGACCTTCTTCCACCATTGCATACAATTGTATTCCAATTTCCAAACCAAGATGGTATTACTTCACTTTGCAAAGCTTTTCACTGGTTTTACATCTACAGAGGATATTGAGGGATCAGAATGACATAAAGAAATATCAGTTGTGACCTACCTTTGAGAAAAGCATCCTGTCCCAGAAATGCAACACCAAATGCTAAGACTTTAAGCCACAAAAACATGGTTATTTCTGGAAATCAGGCGTATCCTTATGAAGCAGCATGTGTCTTTCTCTGGAAAGCAAAATAAATGTTATCTGTCTGCAAAAAGAATTTCTTCACAAAATGTGAACCCAGAAGGAGCCTAACTAGGCACATACATTGCACTGCCTGCTTATCTGTGAAGGAGCTGCTTCCTCTGTTACCCCAACTAACCACTCGCAAACTCGCAGTGTGCTGTAGTGATGTCAGAGACAAGTACTTCTTAAAAAAAACTTCTTTCAGTTTCCAGGAAGTCAGAGGGGTTTTTCTCAGGTTCCTGCAGTAATACTTAGCTTCCTTAATTCAACTAGATTATTTTCAGCTATTTCTTCCTTTACAAGACTTTCCTATACAAGACTTCACTTTTCATAGGACTGGATTTAGCAAAGTCCTTTTTTTTCCCTTCATGTGCACTTTGCTGCACACATTCACTGATTCCCATGTACATTAGGTATGTTTCTTGAGACTTCTGTTGAGAGAAAGAGAAACCCTAACCACGAGTCACCAAAACACTTGTTCTGACAACAAGGCCTTCATCAAAATGCATCCTCAGCTGAAGTAACTGATGATTAAATGAAAACCCTTTAAACATAGATGATCTCTAGAGGTCCCTTCTAACCCTAATTATTTAGTGATTCTGTGGGATAGATCTCTGACTCTTTCTGGGTATGACAGTAATACACAACAAGTGGATAGAGGCAGTCTGATTCTGTTTTCTGTAATGTTTAGAACTCAATACAATTCTTTGCCATGATAGTGCAGGAGGATTGTTGTTGTTTTCATGGATTTGATACAAGGTACAGCAAAGACATTTTCCCTCACTGCATGCACTGAGGCAGCTCTCAACAACTTGGTAACAAAAGTCCCTTATATAGTAGACTACAAGGGGAAGAAATGTTTGGTTGCTTCTCTTGTTGAAGATCTCCAAGGTTCTAAAAGAACCAGCAGAACCCTGCCATAAGACAGATAAAGAAGGGAAGAGAATACTTTTGTGCTGCCTGTTCTAAGTCCTCCAGAGACTTCCCAAGCATCACACGGGAAAAGTTGCACAAATTCACATAATAATTCACAAATGACATGACTGAATCAAACCCTTCATGAGATTAAACACATCTTCTACAATTATGAGTCAAGTCTTACAACACAGGCCAAAGTCTTTCATTAACACAGGCCAAAATCTTTCATGCTTTCATTAAGCAGAATGCCTCCATACAAAGTGGCTGTAAAAATAACTAAATGTGTTCAGAACAAAACTGATCCAATGGTATTGCTCTAACAATCCAGAGACTTCAATTTTGATCTAAAATAACCTCATTATCCTGAAGCTGTTCCCCAAACCATTCCCTATCTCTGCCTGGTACTACTGAGCCAGGAGGAAATAGATTGGAAAGGTTAGAGGAAGGCAACAGTAGCAGTAATCAGGGTATAAACAGCATCTTCACACAGCCACAAGCCAAAATAAATCTGTGTCTCAGGCTGGATTGTCACAGGCTGCCCCCAGAGACTGGCCCACCCTGTATGTGCCATCAGATATCAACAGCCATACTCCCCTGAACTCTGACACCTACAGGGCCTGTGCCACCCAAAAATCATCATGCCTGGTGCTCACAGTTTAATGCCATAGGAGCTGGGACTGAAAGATGCCAGTGAAACCTCATTTTATTTATGTTATGTTAAGTTATTTATGTTCTCTCTCATGATTTCATGCTGCTCAGTTTCACCCTGTGCTCATCTCCCTAAGAGTTTGGCCAGATAACCTTGCAGTGTTCACCTCCCTCACGCAACACAACTTCCAAAGTCCAGGTTATCAAAGTCATTATGGTGTCACTTTGGCATTCATCACCAAGAATTTTACAGGGATGTATTTGTTTTTTGGAGGCTTTAATGGCATGGAGGGTGAGGGTTAATTCAGGCAATGGTGTTCTTCACTGGTGCCTAAATCTAATGCTGTTTTGTGTTAATGTGTTACAAAATGCAGTAGGAATTAGTTTTCTCAAGAAATGCATTCTCAAGATCTCACCTGTGTTTTCCTTTTGTTCAGAGGCCCTGAAAGAATAAATTACAAAGCATGTAACTAAATTGAAAAAAAATTCTCTACATACTCCATACATCATTTGGATTTAAAGTAATGCAGAGTCTGTTTTGCATAATTTCCCTTGCATTGAAGTAATCTTACATGACTCAGCTCAGTTACAGTGATACTCAGCACACTACATATCAGAATTAAGCAATTCCACAGAAACTGAAGTCACACGCTTCTGCAAACACTAAGGGACAGAGGATAAATTTATCCCAAGGGCAACTCTGTTTAAATCAAGGGGGTTACCTGCATTATGCATTTTATCCAGTAAAATTAATTTGACAGTCTTACTGTGAAAACATTGTTCATGCTAGAGAAAATATCTTACAACATTAATATTTCACTGAACATTTGCTAAGGAATCTATTATTTACGTACTTTTCCAGGCTTGTTTTCAATTGCCAAGAACTATTTCCTGTAGAAAGAAAACATTTCTACTTAATGTGTCATATTGGATCAAATTATTTTAAGGTCAGGAGTAAACAATAGAGCTCTTTGTGCAAGCATACTGCTCTGCTGCCATCAACCCTCAGGCAATGATGGTTTGACATCTTCACTTCATATGTTGTCTGCATGATCTGTGCTGTACCTGCTCAGGACAGAGAACGTATTCTGGTACCCCTGAGGCACTCTTCACAATCTGGCCCAAAATGAGCAATAAGCCTACGAGGAGTTCTTGCAAGTGCCAGGCACCTTCTCTTTGCTTACACATAAAATCAATCCAGGATAACAGTGGGCTCAGTTATTGTGAAATAAACGTTCCTGAATAGCTTCTTTTAACGTGCCCACTTAGAATGTGCTACCCTTAAACAGTGTCAGCATACCCATAAGCCCTGGGATTTGCCAGATTTGTGCTGAACATCTGCTCTGCCTCCTGGTTTTGAATGAGTGCTGGATGCTGAGAACAGCTCAGGATTCAGCTTTGTATAAGCTGTTCAAATATTGCACAGTGAATAAGATCATTTTACATCATAAAACATCAAATAAACAATTTTACACATACTGTCTTTTCTTTGTATCCTTTCATCATTCACTTTGAAAGGGAAAACGAAAAGGAGGGATGACAATTAATTAAATGTTTGCTTCCCCTGGATCACTTCCTGAACTCTCATTCAGAAGAGCTCTTCAATGGTGGCAGATTTTTCCTCCTCTTAGTCTGACTCTGCTTTTTTTTTTCCCCCCCTCAGTTTCATTTCCTAGTACCAACTTCTTGGATTCCATAGGCACTCATATGACTGTCCCAACAAATGAAGAACCAAAATTTTAAAAGGCAGTGAGCTTAATAACAGGCAGGGCACTGTTCTCTGAACAATCAGGCTGAAACTCAGGAATACCACCCCAGCTGGTGGTACTAAAAAAGCTCCCTCTGTGCAGGGTCTCTCCTAACACCTTGACCAAATCCACCCTGCCTTCAGCCAAACTGGTTCCTTACTTGCTGATGGCTTGGCACTAGCTAATCTATACCTGCTGGTTAATTTTCCTAAATTATATGCACAATTATACTCTATTACAGAACACTCTGAAGTAAATGCTGTCTTACCTGCACCATAAAGTCACAGTTGTGCCATGTTTGCAGAAGGCCTGAACATGAGTCAAAGCAATAGTAGCACCTGCCAACATAAAAGAGCCCACACAGAAAAAGAAGTCTTTTACAAACAGCCTTCTCCAAAGTCTTTACATTCTGGTTTCATTGCAGATCACTGGGCATTCCCATATCTCCTGAACATTGCTTCTTGTGTGCTCTGTACCAAACATAAAGACCTGTCTGTTTATTATGAAGCTAATACACAGGGTGGGCTTTTCTTTTTTTTCCTTTTTTTTCTTTTTTTTCCTTTTTTTTTTCTTTTATATCTTTTTTTAACACTCAACTTCAGCTGAAGCAGGCCAGGCCCAGGGAAGGCTACTGAACTCATGCTTCAGGCTATCTTCCTAAAATTTGCTACTTCTGAGCTGACTGCTCTCTAGTCTCTCTGTAAATGAGCAGAGCAGTTTGCCCTCTGTGAGTTCTCTGTCCCCTTTTCAGTTTTGCCCAAGCAGGTATCTTCTGTAACATTAACTTCTGTATTCTTTGCTTCTACCACTGTATCATGTTTCCACCCAGACTGCTTCTCACCTGGGGTGCCAGATTTATTGTCATACCCTATTAGCTGTGCACAAGTTTTCCTGGTGTTTTACTGTCTGTCAGATAACAGTGCTTATGGCCAAGAGTATTTGTGTGCATTTTTCCAATAAAAACCAGGATTACTCTATAGCAAATGTTTTTCTAACATCCCAGCTATGATTATGTTTAGGATGGACATGCAGTCCCACAGCTGATTGTAGCCATTATTGTACAGAAGCACAAAATGCCTCTGAGCAAGGTATTTATAAGCATAAACCACAAATCTTTACCTAGAAGGCTGGTCTGCTTACAGTGATGCTGTTGGTCATCTCCTGATAGCTCATCTCCAGCCCTTCTTCATGTTGTGACATGATTTTTCTCTCTGGGGCTGTCCAAAAGGGTTAGGGAGATGTCTCCAAAGATAAGCATGTGGCAGGCATTACTTCTTCCTCAGTGGCTTGTCAAGAAACTACTGCTATAAATCTAAAAAAGTCAGGAAGATTTGTGTAACCTAAACTCGCAATAGTCATCTTTGAATTTGAAACAGTTAGGAAACAAAAGTGATCCCACTGATTTATTTACCTTGTACATCAGGGTCTTTATTTCCCTCTCTCAGTGTCCATGCCTCTAAGCCATTCAGTTTATTTGTTTCACTCCAAGCCATCATAAAATGTGACAAGTTCAGTCTAAAGATGCACTGGATGCCTTGGTTTATTCTCACACTAAAAAAACAACAGAATATTTAGCAAAGGCAGTAAATTCTAAAATTTAAAGAAAAAGAGGCAAAAGTCATTCATGTAATTGCAAATACTTCATCATTTCTTGTTAATGGGCACAATTAGAGTCAGCTAGCAGGGGTGCAAAGATATTGGATATATACGTTTCAAGTAACAATCATGTAAACAGTAGACTCATGCAAGATAAATTTTGGCAGAATCAAAGCAAATATTTGAGTGATTTACAACAGCTAAGAGAAAAGACAGCATTGGAAAATCAGACACTGAAGTAAATAGATTTGCTTTGTTATTGGGGCTTTATAGCTAATTTCTATTTCACTGTAGGACATTTCATAATAAACACTCAAAGACATTTAGCACAAACTGGTTATTTTAACTGGGTCACAAAGCTCCAGAAACACATTGCTGAGGCCTTATAAACACATACAATCAGTTCATACAGTGCAATGGAAGAGCCAAAAATAACCAAAAAAGGATGGTGGAAGGGGAGGAGGGAAAGCTGGTAATCCCATGTTGTGGTATTCCCCAAACACCTGGAATTCTCAGAGTGTGTAAAACACTGAATCCCTAGAGAAGCAAAACAGTATCAGATTCAATTATTTCAAGAAAAAAAAAACTATCCCACGTTTCTCATAAAACAGCAGCTTAAGAAACATCACAATTTCAGAAGTATTTTATAATATGTGTTCATGTGTACGCTGCCAAAAATCTAGTCTCTATCAAAAAAAAAATAAAAAGGTAAGAACCATAGTGTCATTATTGTTTCTTACTGTTTCTTAAGTTTTATTCTAAAAAGTGATAAAATGTTGGCAATATAAATTATTAGCAAGAATAGCTCATTTTTCCCATATCAAGCTCAGGCTGATATACCAATTTGGTAATGTGCTCTCACTCCCCAGATCAGCATAAAATATTTGCACATCCTCTTTCTGCCTTACAGCAAGTGTTACTTCCTACACTTAGTACGTTAGGAAATATCACAGAAGATGAAATTTCAACCAACAATTATTTAGCAAGAGTCTCTGTTTATGTCTTCTTCTCATAAGAAGATCCTCTTTAGACTGTATGAGAATCTGTGTTAAAATACAGAGGCATTATTTAAAATTGATTTTGATTGCAAACCAAAAATAAAGTGCCAGTTCCCAGAACAAAGTTACTCTGTCAAGCCTGTAATCTGGTAAACAAAATACAGCTTTTCCTTCAGACAAAGCTATGCTGAGCAATATGAACCTCATTTTAGTTTGATATCCCAGCTTAATTTTCAGTTTCCTGAGGTTCAGAAAGTTGCTCCACACTGATGAATACAGCCACAGTTCTGGAGGGGTGAATTTTCTGAGAGATTTTACCCCCTCCATCAGCACAATGTCATTTTAGCTGGAGGAGATCAACCACCATGGAAAAATACAGACTCACAAATAAGTTTGTCTAAGAAAAGCAAATAACCTGTTCATTTTCCCTTCCTTCTTCTACTGTAAACAGCAACAATTGAAAGACAATAGCAAACAATACAAGACCTGCCTGCCCTCCACTGCCCCTGATCAAAGAATCCTTGGTGCTATTCCTTGCTTTCAGAACCTTCCTTTCCCCAAATTTCCCACATCAGCCTGAAAAAAATCCTGAACTGTCTCACTACTCTTCACAGACGACTTTCCTGAATCATGAATCTCTAAGGTCAGACTTCCACACACCCCATTCTAACTGGAAATACCTTTCACATATTACTACAATTTTCGGGCACCAGAATACCAGTCCTGAGGAAAACAAGCTCTGTGCATATTTTCACATGAGGAACAAAAGCAGGGTGAGAAAAGAGAAGTTTGAAAACAAGGTGGGAAGAGCTTTTCTCTGCTGCTTCCACAATGGTCTCTGCTCTACTCCCAGAGGTAACAGGAAGTAGAAAAAGTAATTTTGAGAAAGCCTGGGTTTTATACATGTCCTAGCTCGTATTAGAAAGTTGAGCAGGCTGAAAATGTACATTTTCTTTGTGCAACCATATAACCATGGGATCTCCCTGAAAATCATGCATCTCTTTATCTCTTTTAAATAGTTTTATGCTTTCATTACCATTCAGATTAATTAAGGGGCAAAATAGTTTGGTTTTCATGATATACAACAATTAAATTATGTGAAACCAGTTTTATAAACTATCTACCAATCATCCAAACCTCCTACAACTGTTTATCGAACAAGTAAGAGCTCAAAAGGAAAAGCAAAACCCCAAAGTCCTGTCAAATAGATTATTTATCTTGAACCCCAGCAAATACTCACTGAAACTACTGATACTATTTTTTATGCTGTATTTGTAAAAAATTTATGTAGTGGAAGCAAGTTTTGTTTAACTGCAACATTAGAGAAATTTAATACCTTTACTGGCATTAATCATCAGCAGTGCTTTTCAGGACTGTCAGTTTAAGACTGTTAGACCAAATGGAGCTATAACTGAAAAACAGTAAAAATTTCTGACTGCTGCTTCTTGGCCCATAAATTGATGCTGCTCTCAGCTTTCCAAGCTGTTTTCACTTTCTGGTTTCTGTATGACAGAACGGTTAACAGGCAAAGAGAATCCTTTAAGTGTTTGGTGTTCCATGCTGCACAAAAATCTTTGAGCATATACTTGATTTAAGCAGCTCATACTTCCCAGCTCAGGAAGGGTAATATTCAAATTTGCTGCTAAAATTAATGTCAATAGCATTTAAAGGGTCACTTCTTGAAAGCTTTTAGCTCTAACAACCAGAGCAAATACATATCTAGCAAGAGACATGGTAACTTAGATTTATAACTTGACCTTGAATTATGGGAAAGTATTTTATAACATTCCAGATTTATGATTTTATTTCCTGAGGACCCTGACTGTCAAAATGAGGCTAGACTTAAAGAAGAAAGTTCACTTCTGGTTTTCTTAACAAGAAGGTGTCCTTGAGCTTTGTAACCTCGTAACATAAACTAGACAATCTTTCAAGAAATCTGTGTTCTTCCTTAATTGTCTCATCTCCAAAGGCTTTAAAACCAAGACAAGGTATGTATTTCCTCCATCCACAGATGCAGAGACACAGAGCAAAATTGTAGCTTTTATTATGCAAATTTCTTGAGAGTATGATATTCTTTTTCTCCATATCCAAATTTTACAAGTACCTTTTTCTTGATTTGCAGCCTACACAATCTTTGCATTATATAACATTTCAGGATTTCCAAATTTATATCAAGAAAAATATCCATCCTTAGCTACAATAAAAACTCAGAATTAAATGCTTTAAACTCTTATGGCCTTACTTCTTCAGTGATGTGTAAACAGACCACTTGTCCTGCAATCATTGAAATTTTCTAAAACAGGATTTCACTACAGATAACTCAAATATAACTGTTATTTACCTGACAGCTTAAACTGATAATAACACACATGCTTATGCTTAATTATTTCTTCTGTTCATGAGTGAAGACCAAAACCTACCTATAGTTATTGCATAATTGTCTGTTATAGAGTTTTTCAGTTCTCATTCATCTTACAAAAATATAGGGAACAGGAGCACAAAATGAAGAAGCAGAGAAAGCAGCTTCAAAAATTGGAAGTTTACAGTTACCTCCCCTTTCTTGGTTTTCAGGTGTAACTATAAAAAAGCTCCAATTTTATTTTATTCTTTTCTTCAAAGGGTTGCTGGGAATAGAATTCAAATTATCAGAAAGCCACTTACTGACCCTAAGAAAAATGTATTGAGGCATTAGATGTATTTGTTTGAAATACTTGATATTGAAATTCAAACAGTTCTTCAAGCAGAATTCCTAACAAGAAGGATTTGTGACAGGGAGTCTACAAGATTTACTTTGAAGAAAGAAATGTGTGTTTAAGAGACCCTGGAACCTTCTAAAGAACACCTCCTTCAAAAGGTCCCACCTCACAGCCATAAGGGATTTTCAGAAGTTAATGTATTTACATAAAGTGGGAAGACTTGCAAACTGTACAAGGCAATTACTGGAAACAGTGGTGTAGTATTGAACAAAATGGTCCCAATTTTCCTTGCTTTTTTTTTTTTGTTTTTTCAAAGAAATTCATTATTTCTTTCATCTACACTAAAACTATAAACCAAATCCTGTAGTTCTTACTGAAAAAAAAAGCAATTTTACAGACCTCCTGCTGGTCTTAGGTGCAAAGAAATTGAATACTCCAGTGAGGTGAAGGACAGAAAGAGAAGGAACTTGAAAATGCAGTCCATATGAAAGAAAAATTGTATTTAAAATGCACCAAATAAACACCAAAAACCTATTACCATGTATTTGAGCAGCTTTTTATGACTATTTTTATGACTATCAATCAGTTCCAAATAAATCAACCACTCTAGCTGAACGCTTGAGACTGTTTAAAATCATGTTGTATATCTGAAGAGGAAAAAATTTAAAAATCATTTTTTCTGTACATTCACCCCTCCAGAATCTATCTCCATTGATCAGTGTGGAGCAACTTTCTGAACCTCAGCAAACTGAAAATCAAGCTGGGATATCAAACTAAAATGAGGTTCAGATTGCTCAGCATAGCTTTGTCTGAAGGAAAAGCCTCAATTTTTGGATGCCCAGAATAAAAAAGCTATGAAAAAAATTAAGGTTCTGTAGCTGCAAAAACTACATAGCTGACCAGGAGGATCACAGACAAAGCATCTCCTAATCATTCTCAGCATAACTAACAAGATAAATCTGAAATTTTAGGACTTTGAAGTGACATTGCTTCTGGATGGTGAATTCTGAAACTTTAAAAGTGCAGCAAAGGCTTCTACTTATGCTACTCTGGAGTGATCCTGTTTCCCATTTGTATCTGAAACACTTCTGCTGTGAAATATTCTTTTTAATATGAGGGTTTCCTCCAAACACAGAGCCTCGCCTACTACTAAAACGCTGAACTTTCAGAGTCTGTGTGGTCACTGCAGTAAATGCAATGCAATCTCCAAGCCATTTCCAACACTCAGCCTTTCCTCTGTTGGAATTTCAAACCTGCTGCTGCATTGGTTGCTGTGCAGAGGCTGTGATTCAGTAACAAGAGGGAAACCCATGAGCCTGAAAACTTTTAACTGAGCTCTTGGTGATTACAGGGGAAGGAAAAAAAAATACAAATACAGCCTGTAAATCCTTTCCACTTTCCCACATGGCTGCCAGTGCAGCAGAGCAGAGGCCCTGTCAGGCCATAGCACTCATGGCTCTCAGCCCTGGGGGCTGAGGATGCCTCTGCTGCTGCCTCAGGGCTCAAGCAAACTGCTGGTAGATGTGGAACCAAAACATTTTCATTCTCAATGTGCTCAAATCGTGTTCCTGCAGAGAACTCTGGGGGATTCCCTGGCAAAATTATTTTTTAGGTCAGTTTTCTAAAACAAATAGATTATTTGGCAAGGTAAGCTGCAGAGCTGCTCTGAAGATTTGTAAGCCAAATAACAGGATAACACACACCTAACCACAGACATAAGCATATTTTCACACAAACCTTTGATTTACTGGTAACAACCTTATCAGATACTGTCTGAGGAAGGGGAAAGTTGCCATAGCCAAGTTATCCCTTTATATATTTAACCTGCAAACTTCAAAACAGCAACATTTTATATAGAGGAAGTCAGAGTTACTGTAAAGAGCCAGGTTTCTGAACTGCTTACCATCATCTCCCCTCCCACCCTTTAATTCACACACCTATTGACACAGGTTTCTATGCTGTAGAGCCTTGTTATTTCTTCAGTATCATCAATACTTCTAACAACAGGTGTTTCACATACTGCAGAACTGCAAAAACAGAAATGTGAGTGAGTCAGAAGAAAACACTGATATCAAAGATACTACAATGAGAGGAGGTAACTTATACTTGGAAATTTCAAGGAAATGATAGTGCTTTACCTGTAATGCTTCAGAGCAGCCCCCAGGGTAACAGCACACCTTCCTGTTGTTGTTTTTTTCCTGGAGTGCATGGGACATAACATGCACATTATGAAAAAGATATCAACCTATTGCTATTACAGTTTCCACAACACCCGACACTGTAGCACAACATGTACGTGACACAGGCAGGTGAGTGCCTGCCCCTCACTGAAGCTCGAAAGGAGAAAGCCTTGTCTTTTCAGCACCACGTCTATCCCATGTGGGATTCATCAAAAACACGGCTGCAGGAGCCAGCACAAGGGCTGGCAGTGCTGCACCTGCAGCTGGGGCAGAAACCTGCCTGGAGGTCAGACTCAGCACGACGCAGCAGCACTGGCATGGGCAAAACGCAGGGAGGGCTGCTCGTACCATTGAATTAAAGAAATAAGAACATTGATCTAATATCAATGTCCATCTATTAACAGACAAAGACTCTCTAACAGTTTGGAGTTACAAAGTGTGTGT
>JAWWMU010000005.1:22213608-22230432 GCA_035048155.1 Cinnycerthia olivascens
AGGAAAAAAACCACAGTGCAGAGAACTTCTCTGCCTCAGCCAGCCAAAAACTGACAAAAAGCAAAGGAGAGCTCTGTGCCACCATGCACACTGCAGCCAGCACAGGCCGTGTGTGAGGGAAAGCTGAAAACTCTGATCTTTATGTTTAGAAAACAAACACCTCAAACATTCCACCGTGTGTCCTTCACTCTCAGATCCAGTTTGAAAGGTGCAAAACTGATTTCTGAGCTAAACAGACGGAAGGGGATCCAATTCAGCACCAACCCAGGACATCTGTCCTCTCTTGCACAGCCCTGCACTGATGGGTCCGTGCTGACCCTGGCAGTTCGTTCCTGGGACACACCAGGAAAAGGAATTTGCAAGGAAATGTGTTTAACAAAACCACCCTGATGCAAAGCCTCCCGTGTTTACAGTTGATACTCACACAACCAATCGAAATGTAGTGTGAACACACATAATATTGTATATAAACAGTTAATGGGCCTAGGTTTTGCTGGCATATGTGCAGTTGTTGGTAATGCAAAGGCCTTGAAATAACTGAAAAAATTAGCAAATAAAATTATATTGATACACACAAAACAGAGCAAAAATACAGTGGTAAAACTCTTCTATACATGCTTTTACTTACTTCTTGCTCAGTACTCTTTTTCCTGGCATGATATCATTAGTTGATATAATTTATACCTGAAAAATTATTAATATTTTAAATAATTAAATGAACACGTGAAAGGCTGAAATTATTAAATTGATTAAACACAAGCCAAACCAGTCTGCAGTCCTTCAGCCTTTTGAACATGGTGCTGCTTTCTCTATCATTTCTAATTTAAGCACAATTTGGATCCCAGAAATAACTGAGCATTGTCAGTGCCAAGACATCAATTCCTGAAAATCCTTCTGGATAAAACAAGGGAAACAAATGTGTCGTGAACACTGGGCTTAGCAAAACTTGTTCTTCTAGAGATTTTTATATCTTCCCTTGAATTTCTCATGCCTTACAAAAAGAGAACTCAGATGAAAAATTATAGAAAATCAGATTAAAACCAAATGTTAATCAAAATAAGATGTTGTAAACATAATTATATTCATGGTGCTCTCTTGGATAATATCCAAGACATATTTTATCTACTGAGAAAGCTCTTTTATACATAATGCTCAGCTGCCTCTATTTTATTTTATTAAAAGTACCAAATAGTTTTCTCAGAATGCACATCCCCAAATCCCATTTTCCAGACAATTTAGCAAAGACAACTGAAATGGTTCTATTTTAAGAAAATATGATTAATTTTTGGCAGCTTCTTCAAATTACTTGATATCTGCAGAAATTCAGCTATAGAAGCCCAGACGATATGTTTAAAAACAAAACTCCAATTTTAGCATTGCAGTTTTTGTAAAGTTTAGTGCTTGGAACAAATCAGAATGCAATATTTTTGCCTCCTACTGTCTTTCTTGCAAGATCTAAAAAAACTGCAACAACCTAAAAGACACCAGTTCTTGTGGATCTAACCAGAGCAAGGTGTTGCATTAACATCACAGAAATACCTAGAGAGGAGAATACAGCCTTTCTCCATGCTAGTAACACCTTCCCACGTTAGGCAAGAAAATCCTAAACAGTCCTGACTGGTCACAGCAAGTTTTTTAAAATTTGGCTGATTTAACACAATGCCTAAAAATGTATAGGCTGTGGACAAGGAAACCAGGCATAGCACAGCTGCTTTGCTGCTCCCCATCTTCAAGGATGGAAGGAAGGACAGAGGGCCAGCAGCAATCCTGGCCCCCACAGCATGACCTTTGTGGCAAAAATCTCTTCAAACCTGGGGCTTTCTGTGCCTCTCCTCTGTGACCCTGAGGAAGTGTCATAGGGTCAGGCTGGTTTCCCCAATCCTCTGATGTTGCCCTGATTTTTCAAGTTTTCTGAGGCACTTTCTAACTTAAATGTTTTTCATGCTTCTTAGTTCTTTCTCACACATGAGTGTTGTTATCAGAAGTCTGTTTTTGAAAAGACGAAGTTGTTTCCACACTTTCTCTTGGTGTGAAGAACAACTGATGGGCAGCTGTCTTGACCAACGGGATGGGAGAGGTGTCAGCCTTCTCCTCCAATCCCTGGTCTGTGTGGGAATACCATAAATATGGAGTCAGATGTTTTAATAAATAGTTTTTAACCTTCTCATCAAAGAGTGTCTGTGTGTGTCCCTGCATGTCCCCCAGCGACACTCCTGCACTTCTTGCCCTCTTTTTACATGATTTTGGCTGAATTTCAGTGCTCCACCACCCTTCAGTGTGCACGGGTTGATTTGTGCTTGGCTGTGCTCTGCAGAGACCCCAGCCCAGCAGATCAGCAAGGCTTTGAAAAGGCAGTCCTGTATTGCACAGCCACGGTAGCAGACAAGTGCTGAACAACAGACTGATTAATTAATTTTGGTTTGTCTCTAGTGGAACAGCAGGTTAAGCTCTAGTTTCTGCTTAACTTAATCAGGTGCAGCAGATGCACCATGGCATATGCTGGCAGTTGCTGATTCTGTCCACAACGCTGTTGAACTAGCAGTAATTTACTCACAGCTTTTCCACTTAATTAAATAGGAAGCAGCAGGTTCCTGCTGTGCCAATCCTAGAGGCATGGTGGAAAAATGAAATGGCTGCCACCCTCCAGTGACACCCCAATGTATTGTGCTTACTCCAGAGCACTGTCAAGAGCTGACATGGGTGTATAGATACACTCTGGTTCACTGTCCACACTGTCAGAGGCAACTGAACTGCTGTTTTAGAGTCAATCTCTTTCCATTTTGTGCATTTTCAATGGATATATTTATCTATCTGGTGGCCAAATATGCAACATACTTACTACAGATGGCCCCCCAGATGGAATTCGAAATTAAAATCCCACTGATTTTGAAATAATTTAATTTGCTATCGAGATCCAGTTCCTCAGCTGGTAAAATTGGCAAAGCTTCACTGTAGTCACTCCCCCTGACTGCCAGCTCCAGAGAATCACCCCCCAGCTCCACTCCTACAGAGTGGAAACTCTACAAAAGGCTCATCAGCTCCAAATTTGGAGAGGAGAATAAGGGAAACTTCAAAATACAGACATAAACCTGGTTCCAAGTTTTGTTGTCCAGACTTATGGCAGGTTCTTACACAGATCTGTCAGTTCACTCATCCTGGTCCCAACACTTCACACAGGGAGTGGCAGAAGCTGGGGGAAATCAGCCTTTTTCAAACAAATACAAACCCTGCAAAAGTACCCACTAGGTTTTAAACAGCCTCTCTCTCCTTTATACATTAGCACAGTGGCTCAACGGGAGAAAGACTCTGAGAAATATAATTTCCCACACAAGAGAGCCCTGCACTGATGGACTGGGAGTCAATAAAGCTATTTAGTTCCTCAGTAGGCTGCTCCTTCCTGTGAAAAACCTGTATAAGTGCCACCCCCAGGGTTCCACAATAAGCACAGCCACAAAAGCCAAAAGTCCAGGAATCAAGGCTTAAATTAATTCCAATTTTGTGCATATCTCTGCTTCTACTCACCCACTTGCAGATAATTATTTTGGAGAAGTAATTTCCTGCTGAATCAGGTATTTTACCCAGGCTTTTGCTGAATCTCAGATGTGTTTAAACAAACAGTCTTCCTCTTCCTCCCAAGTTTCAGCTTCCTCACTGTGCCATGCTCAGTGGGAACAAGTTGCTATAGGACACACCTGATAAGGCTTGAGAAGCCCAGCTCAGGTGTAACCAAACCAGTGTAACAGCTTGGAGAAAGAAGAGGAGAAATATTTCTGTTCATCTTCCTAGCCTAGGCAGAGAATGTTTCCTAGGATTTCAGGAAAGGAGAAAAGGAAGGTAATCTTTTGTCTTCTGTGCTTGAATTAAGAGCCTAAAAAAAAAAAAAAAAGAAAGAGATTCTTATTGCTCAGTGGTGTTAAGTAGGTTGTTACCATAAGTAAATAAATCAATGTGCCACAAGAGATCAAGATGGCTCTTTCAGCTGCCTAGGCCGCCACTCTCACATTCCTGTGATATCCTAATTTAAGCAACTAAGCAATTTTTCAGCCACTGAAGATATTTCTCCTGTTAAGAAAAGGGAGCAACCTTATTCCCCCCCACTCCTAAAATTCTAGCTGTACAGCAGAAAGAGACCCCAAAAATCAGCATCAGCCCAGGTGTCTCAAGTATAACACACCATCATTCCATGCAAGAGGTTTACAGTTAGGAAATTACTGTTTCCTCACAAGGTAGTGGAGCAGAATCCTGAGGAGATCCAGGCAACCTCACTGACTTTATAAATGACAGAGAAGCCCTTAGGGGTTTTATGATCCTTCATGTAAAACCTTGAACACCACATCTCCATCAAACCATTTGCTCTTATTCTTTACATGACAACCCTGCTAGATCCAGGAAGCCCCTTATGTCCAGTCCTGCATTGACTTACATGCTCTTGATTTGACAAACCCACAGAATTCTACCTAGAACAAACTATTCACAGCAAAAAAAAATTAGGCATATAAACAAGCCTGGTGAGGAGGAAGGCTCTAATTTCCACTATACCCTAAAATGTTGCCTTACAGATCACCTTCTTGTTTAAAATGAGAAACAAAACAAAAATAATTTTTAATCTCTTTCATGGTTTCTGTGCACTGGCAAAGAATATCATTGACTTCCTTCTCTTAATCACTCATCTCTGCTTTTAACAAAGGTTAGTAGAAAAGGGTGGGGGAGAAAAGGACAAAGCCTGAAAGTCGCAGCTCAGTTTGGTAGTGGTTAAGACATCTTGCATTATTTTGGATATCTGCCAGCTCTAAGCAGAATCCAGTTGGTGTGGGATGAAGGGATTCTGGCAACCAATCAATACAGGAAATCTTACAGAATAACGTCTTTTCCCATCCGTGACAACTAAAATCTGTTCTCTGGCTGCTACTATTGCTGATGAAGAAAAGATAGATATTTATTTAAACACCAAGCTGTGATTAGAAAAAAATGCATTTGTGTTGCAGGAAGGCATCTACTTGCTAAAAGACTTCTGCAAAGCAAGAACTCTTCACTTGATGCGTGCTTCTGCACAGGAAGCTGGTCTCAGAAGAGGGGTACTTGCATGGCCAGAATCAAAAAGTGTTCTAAGTAAATCATTTCATCTCTTCTGACCATTGTAGTGCAAATAAATGGACAAGACTTTCAGCAAAGTCAGTGTTCACCTAAAGTATCTCTGATTTGGAGAGACTCGTCCTTGGGGATAGAGGGGTAGTAGGAAATAAATGCCTCTTTCTTCCCCCTCTAGGAAAGGGTAAGAGGCTGAAGCAGGCCAAGGAAGAAGCCACAGCTGAGATAGACCACTACAGACTACAGAGGGAGAAGGAATTTAGAAACAAGGAAACAAATGTAAGTAAGAAACCTCCATCTGTTCTTTTGTCACACCCAACTGCTGGATGGGAAACCCAATTGCTTCCAAGGATACTGCATGGAGACTCCTGCAAACCAGTGGGGTCATACTGATAAAACACAGGGGTGTCATCTACAGTGTCTGTCTGCTTCTTTTGGACTTTTTCACAGGCTTTGAATTGTGGACATTCTCCTCTAAAATGGTCCAGATTCCATATTTAGTTCATGCTTATGCTTTGGAGACACATGTCCCTTAAGGAAAAATACTCTTGGGTCCTTTTTCTGTAACCACAGACAGACCTAGTTCCTGTCCTGAAGCTGAGGATTCAGTAGGGTGGATGTGTCAGGAAAAGCAAAAGTTTAAAATGTTTCTTTCCATTTTTGTTCCACTTCAGCTGTCCCTTTTCTTTACATATAAACCCTCATCCTTTAGCAACTGAAATCACCAAAACTTTGGAATTTTTCACTGTTTCTATAGTAAAAGTGGTCTGACTTGCTATTTTCATATCTGAATAAAGATGTTTTATACATTTAAGGCATCTTGCATTTTTCTCTAGTATTTCCATGAAATTCACAAACCATTCTCTTTTTACCAAGGTGATCTTCCTCCTACATAGATGTACAGCCCTAGTTCTGAATATTGTGGCTTCTGAGCCAATGTAATATTTTGGCAGCTTTGAAATGACACTAGCATAAAACCTGTATGGGGAAAATAAGGGACAAACATTCAGCAGAAATCATAAACTAAGCAGAGCATTGCCTGCATTCTGCATGAAAAAGAAGCAGAAAAAGAGGGGGGAAAACATGTAGAAGAGTAAGACCTTACTATCTCAAATTACAATATTAGCATGAGCTGAGAAAGCAGGTCTGCAGAGGCTCTTCCTAAAATTATAATACTTTTCTTGAGGCTTTTCAAAAGTATTTAGTAGCTGGATAACATGGGATCTCTAGAAAGTTACTTCCCCCAGTGGAAAAATTCAGTTCCATAAATCTGGTCTAAGCTGTACAGCCTTTCCAACATGCAACCCTTGCAACTTAAAAGTTAAAATAAAATGTCAGCTAAAAATAGCTGTTATAGAAAACCATAATCTTTTCCCAATCCTTATTGTGATATTTACAACGTACATTTCTTCCAAATTGAAAAATGGTTTACATATGGATTATGGACAAATGTCTTACTACATTGTCAGGTACTGCTAAATGGAACAGGGAAGGTGGCTTATGCAAAAGATGATTTCCTTCTTTTAAGGACTAAGTTGGGCTGAAACCACATGGAAAATAGAGTTAATGACCACTCCTTGTTTCTGGTCATGCTCTAGGTGTACCCCACTAATTTACCATGGGTTAGCTCCACCTGCTAGTCCACCCCAGAGAACTGTGGCACAACAAGAGCAATATGTCACTTATTCCTTTCTTATCCTGCCAGCGCACAGAAATGTCTTCTTCTCTCCACATGGAATTCTTTAGCTGGAAACCAATTTCTCTGCTGGTATCTGAAGGGAAGACTTTTCCATAAGGAAGGAATTCAAGGGATGTTGGGGCAGTGGGGGAGGAGGGAGCAAAGTCACAGATTTGGAACGTGTGCATCTGTTTATAACATAACCTTGCTAAAATGTTCAGTGAGTCTAGAGTCAATTAAATCCTGAGCGAATGTCCTGATATTAACTGTGCCAGAAGCTGTCTGGTATTTCGCCAGATAAGAAAATGTAACATTAAAAGACCTTGTCTGAGGCCTGTTGAGGGTTATACATCACTAACTGCTGAAGACATTTCAAGTACTCTGAAACTCTAATTATGCATTTTCAGGGAGGCTTTTCCATGTCTGGTCCTTAGCTGCACTCACAGGCATTCTCAGTGAGGCCAAACGAAGGCACACGGTGCTAGAACTTAGCTGACTAGTCATTAAAATAGAAAACAAATTAAAATGAGCCATATAAAAGACAAAACATACACAGTGTTTTTTCCCATAGCAAGCTGGGAAACTTTCATTACATAGGGAGACTCCCATTGCTAATGAGCATATGAGAGTTGCCTTTAATGCTGTTTTTGTGCATACAGTTGAACCCAGATCAAACCCTCACTGTTCAGAAGCACTGTGATCTGTTTGTGTTATGCTTGTGCTACATGCTGAAGAAAAACACAATAAACATGGTTATATATACACCCTCTCAATTTGCTCAGAGGTCTTCTTCTTTTCAGGTAATGGGCTCCCAAGGTAACCTCTCTGCCAAAATAGAAGAGCAAACAACAGAAGCCATCCGAAACCTCACCAGCAGCTACCACAGGAACATGGAGAGCATGATGAAAAAGCTCCTGACCACAATATGTGACATCAGCCCTGAAATTCACCCAAACTTCAGCCCTGCAGTTTTAGATTCATAGATGTGCTGTGTTTGTAAAAAAAAGTAGCCTTCTTTCTTAATAAGCATAAATACTTGTGCATGTATTGTTTCTGTACGTGTGAGAAAAAAAGAGCACTGAAGCCAAAAGCACACAATTCCACACAGGCTTTTGATGTGACAGGAATTACATGGGGTTTCACGAGCATTTGTTGGAATATTGTTTCCTGTAGCTAAGCCCCCATCATTTAGACAGGGGCAAGTCAACAACAGCAGAATAAATGATTATTTGACACCAGCAGGTTTTCAGTGGGAGTCTTTGTTCCTTTTGTCTTATGAAATGTTCTGTACTCAGATGTTATGTTGCATAAGGTCTGTTTATCCTAATCTTTATTGTACTTCAAGTCACATGAAACAGAATATCACAAAAAAACTAAAATGGAACATTTCTGTTTTCCTTGTGACACACAGAGTGAGTGGTCAGGTTATGGACCATCCAGGAACATTTGATTTTGGTTAAAAAAAAATAGGTCAAAGCATTTTCAATTTTTCTATGCTAGTTTAAAGCAAAATGTAGTTAACTTGTATAAAATTATGCTTAAAAGCCTTGCTCAAATTATTTTCCTAAAATTGAACTACACCACAGACATTACATAGCTTTGTTAAGGCTGAAAAATGAGAACAGGCATAATCATTATTTACAAAATTGCTATGCTGCAAGGGCCAGGCTAGCACATCTATTATTTTCTATGCAGTTACCCTGAAAGCACAGGAACCCAAGGGCTCAAACTCTGCACCACTAATGCTAAATGGTACCTGAATCCACAGGTTGTTCACCAGAAATTGCATCAGCCACAGCTCATTTGTTATCCTAAGCAGCCTTGGGTAATGCTTCCCTCTGCAATAGCATGGGTTTCCCTTGGAATAAATTCTACTGAAGTCAGGAAAATACAATATGATCTGTGCTCTCAAGGTGAAACCCATTCAGGCTGATGGGAGGCCCTGATGAAGTGGGGATCTGACACACACCTGCACTCTGAGCTCCTTTAATTCCTTGTCTCCACTACAAAATTACACCAAGTTAGAAAAGAAGCTTGAGAAATTGCAATGACTAGCAAACAGTAGCCATGCTTTTCAGTCCACATAGACACAGACAAATCATTTCAATTTCACAGCAGCTAGTCACAGGCAATCTCCTGTTCCAGCAAGGTTTACACAGCTGACATGCTGTCATGTGTAAAATGACCATAAAGCTGTAGTCAACTTAATGTCAGCCAACATGATTCCTCAAGGCTGTCCCTGGATACTACACAATCTCCCAGCCCTGATTGTTACAGTCTCCTGTGCTTGATTATATTCTCTGGGGACACAAGGATGGGAAAAAAAAACGGGAAATTCTATTGAAATGAGCTGAAAGGCTCATTTATTTAGGAGTGCTTTGAGTAAATGTGTGATAGGTTTTGATTTACTGAGGGGATAAAGGCACTCCAGTCCCAGCCTGTGTGCAGGACCCAGTGCAGGCACCTTCCTGCACAGCTTGGGGGACACAGCTCTTCTGTGAGCCTAAGCAGTCACCAAGGTAGACACTAACCCCTCACAGAACTCTCAGAGCTGCTCTGCTTTCCCTCTGGGCTACCTCAGCACCCTCACCTCCAGCTATCACTTCTAATCACAGAAATATTGCAGGTTCAGCTGCAGAACTAAAGCAATGGGGCTCCCATTGCCAGGATAAAACACATTGCGTGGGATAAAACACACACCCCACACCCCACCTCCCCTCATGGTTAGAGCAGAATTTCCACAGCCTGGTGGGCAGCAAAACTGAGCAGCAGCTTCTCAGGAGGCAGCAACCCAAGCTACACGAAATAAAGGCTTGTCTTCCTTGTTACCCTGCTTCTTTTTTATGACAATCCCTCTCTCCCTCATTCTTGCCAAAATCTGTCTTCTCTCACCAGCTGCTTCTCTTGCAAAGCTTTCGAGGCTGTCTTTACCCTTCTGGGCCTACTGGCCACACACACATCTCTTATTTAAACATCCTCTGCCCTACAGTCACAGCCATGGGCTGTATCCTTGTTGTCACCTGCAGGCCTGAGGTACACACTGAGTCTTAGGTTATGAAACTTTTTTGAACATGGTTATGTTCTTGAACTCTGGTTAGAGAACAGAGATTTTCATGGCTACCACTCATGAAAAAGGAATTAATTTGATAAGATTAGGTCTTTGATCTCGAGATATAAATCTGAGAGCTTTTAGCACTCTGAGCGTTTATTCTCTTCTGCATTCAGTCCTACTTCTGGACATAAAAAGATTGATCATACCATCACTTTCAGATGTACAGAGGTAAGGGTCAAATAAGACCCTTACCCTTAATCTTGGCAAGATTATATTAAATGAAGAATGTAAATTATCAGCTGCAGCAATGGAATACTGGGGTGCCAAGAAAGCACAAGCTGAGTTTGTAAGTGCACAAAATACTTTGGATGTGACAGTTACATACTCGTGATATTGGCAAATATCTGTTCCATGCAAAAGGAAAAAAAGAAAGATGGTTAATTTCAAATTTTATTTGGTGCATAAAAGGTAAAAATGGTTACTTTGAATTAGCAGCCACCTACCAGGGATGATTACAAATGCCCTTTAATCTCCTGGGGATATTCCCAGACCCACAGGAGCCGCCAGTCCTCACAGTGCTCCCACACTTTATTACCTAATATGCACCAATGCAGTCACCAAACAAAATGGCAACATCTCACATGTCACAACACAAACAGATTTTAAGAAACAGAAAGCCACATATAGATAGCACTCATATAAATCTTTCTCTTTTGTTTCATAATTGCCATTGAAATCAACTGCAAAACTCCCCCAGTGCGACATATTAGGACTGAAACAACAAACTTGAGTTCCCTAGATTGGCCCAATTCTTCACTGGCTTACAAGGTGGGAGTTAAGGCTCTTTCTGTCTGGAAATGAAGGCCTGTATTAATCAATAAATTCTAAATCCACTGATTAAAGTATCTCAACAATTAGTGGAAAATTCCATACCAGTGGAACGTACAAGAACTGTTTTATACAACTCATGACATGGATTGGGCTGAATTTCTCTGGCTGTTCTCTCTCCAAATTCTCCTTTGAGCTATAATATATGAGGATGTAGTGATGTGGTTCCCATTCATGGATGATGAGAGAACATCTCTGAACTCATGCCAGTAGGACAGAATATCTTTCAAGTCTAAATAAAGTAAAATGAAATAAACATGAAGAATTAATACTATACTCTGTGTTGAAGTTGTCTACTGACTTTCTCATTAATTTCTGAAGAGTTTGGAAGCCAAGTTTTGGGAAATCAGAACCAGATGTTAATCCATTACATGGATTATGATATTAACTGAAATTTTTCCATATTAAAATATACTTGGAAGTTCATACAATCTGTAAAACATAAGTTGTTCTTGTAAATCATCATATGTTGGGTATAAGAGTGTGTGTGTATGAAGTTTTAACCGAACAAAATATTGTAGTCCCTGACTTAAAAGATTTTCTAGCTCCAGGGCTGTGAGGAGTGTTTCCCTGTAAGTTGGGACAGGGTGCTGTGCTGTGGCAGAGCTCAGGAGCCACCACAGGGCAGGTGACAACAGGCTGCCATGACATATAATCACAGGAGATGTGAGCCTGCACTTCACAAGCAAGTGAACTCAAGCCTAAGTGATTCATCAGTTTCCACTTAATCACTGCCTAAAAGAGCCAATATTCACCATAAAGGATTTTAGACCTGCAAATATTCCCTCCAAACTTTTGTTTATGTAGAACTATGGTGATAAAACCACCAAAGACTTGATGTCAGCTGCTGGGAATCAGTGTAAGCCAGGTGATACCAACGGGGTAGCAATCAATGCAGTTTGGTGAAAACCTGTGAGCTCTGCATCTGTCTCTGGCACTTTCTGTGCTGTTCCACGATGTCCCAGCGTGTCTGCTGCTCTGCTGATGCTCTTGCTCCTGTCTGAAACCGGGTTCAGTAAGAACACCCTGTGATGGAGGGGGCTGCCAGGCTAACAAGGCCCAGGAAAGACGAGTGCATGGTCACAGTTTGTGCCAGGTCTCTGCTGCCCAAGAGAGCCCACTGTTAGTGACACGAGCTGCAGGGTGCACCAGACAACTAGAGAGAATTTCAAAGTGGGAGTGCCTCTCAGGAAAATTGGACTTTCCATGAAAATTTTTTTTCAATCAGCTCAAGCTTAAAATTGTGTTGCTCTATTATTTTCAATGAGAATAGCTTTAATAAAGAGAACTCCTTCTGAAACACACCACAATACCCTCTGGACCAAGTCTGCTTGAACAGAACAAATGGGTAAAGCCACATTCAGTGAAACATGAAAATTTGTCACAGCTTTGATCTGCACAGAAATTCAGTAATTCCACAGAAAAGCATGGTGTTTAGAAATGATTCACTTGTTTGACATGTGACTCGTTCAAGCACTAAGACCAATATTTACACTCTTTGGTGGTTAAGAAAGATGTCGTATTCAGAAGAAAATATGTTCTACACAGAAGCATGTGGACTTGTCAGCAAACACTGAATGTAGTCATATATACTAATATGTTATTAATTGCTTTGTGGATAGTAAAATCAAGTCCCTGATGTACTTCAGAGTGAAAATGTATTTCCTTTCTTTGAAAGGGAGAGCAAACTTGTATCCTATGTACTAACATGGATGCCAGCATTCCTCAAAATCTTGTGCAGCTTTTAAATTAAACTTGAGATGCATTCTCTGTTACCATGTGGAAAAGGTAAGATTAAATGTGTACTGGTTAAGACAGCATGCAATTAAAATTCAAAGCATTAACAAAAATGACACTATGCAGTTTACAGTTGACTTGCAGACATAAAGTTTAATGAGCCTCTTTGTTTTCTCACCCCTCTGCAACTGGCTCCAAGTCTTTTAACTATTCCTTTGCCTTGTAAATTCAGATCCATGTGAGGTGACGAGCAGTGTGAAGGTGCAGGTAACCTAAGGAGCCTGTCAGTTTGTGTTCCTGCTTCCCCTCAGCTGCTCCTGTAAGCCTGGAGCACTCAGAGCACGAGCAGCAGCCGAGGGCAGGAGTCAGCCCAGAAACTGGCCCTGCAGTGCTTACAAATGTTTGTGGAGAAAAGAACATCAGTGCTGCACACACAGGCATTTGCTGACCTTACAGGTGCTCAGACCTCAGCGTGTCAGTGGAAGAGCTGGGAATTGAGAGAGCAATCCTGACACACACTTATAAACGAGAGGAAGCACACTCTAACAACACAGGTTTGTAGGAGGTCCAGTCCTTGACTTAAAGCCTCAGGCTGCTGCCCTGAGGAAATTGCTAGATGTGCAATATCCAGCTCCTGTGCACAGTGGGGGCTGTCACCAACCACTGGGGTGCCCTATCTTTTTTGTGTATTTGTTCTAATACAAATGAGGCAGAGAAGGCTTATTTACAAAGGTCACACTGCTGACATAACTGAAAAACTTGAAGTCATCTCTCCATAATTCTATATACAGATTTCATCTGCCTTTCACAGGATCTCAGCTCAAATTAAGCATAAGGGAGTGTAGGAATACTGTAGTAATAGTTTGTTGGTTAGTCTCTTGCTCACAGCCACTAGTGCCATTGTGAAGAGTCAAAAAACCCAAAAATATAAAGCCCTCCAAAACCTTCCTGGCTTCTCACTTTCATCAGGCCAACATTTTTCTCATACAAAATGCAATCTGCTTTTCTTTATGTCTAATGTGTACCCTAATTTATTCCCACCATAACTTCCTTAATTTCCACTTACCTTATGCATCCAGTTTCCATTATCCTCTAATTACTTTTTCAAATAATTATCTTCATGCTTTCTCCTTCTCTAGCAGGAATTCATCATAGACAAACATCACATAGCTTCATTTTCCTTCTCTACACTCCCAGTAATCCTACCAAAAGAGCATGGCAACCCTAAAACAAATTGTGTTTTGATGCTATTACCCAACAGCATCTCAATTTCTTTGCTTTCTGGCTTCCCTATTCATCTGTTGCCACTTTGTGCTACAGATTCCTGAAGACAGAACCATCCACCCTTCTGACCTCAGCTCCCACCCTCACTGCAGTCCTGGTCCATGGCATGGTACTCAGGAGTCATCAGACACAAATTGTTGCTATTAAAAAACAGAGTTTGTATAGGGTTTGACACAACAGAATGACTGAGGAACATTTTAAATTGAGAATCTGTAGGTAATTCTAATTCGTCCCTCTTTCACTTGGTAGAAAGCAAAAAATATTTCATGTTTTTATCCCTGGGGCGGGACTAAAAAGGCACTTGATAAAAAAATCCCATTTGCATTGTTTTTACTGAAAGTCTTTAATCTAACAGGTCTGACCTGGATTAAAAATAATGACCCTCCAAATGGCAAACATTCTTCATGTAAATACTGGCTGTCCATTTATAGCATAATTCAAGCCTGTTCTGAACTTGTAGCTGGCTCACCACCACCTGCCATTAACAGCTTGTTCAAAGCTGAATCTAATTGTACAAAGAGATAAGGAAACCATCAAAGTTATTTCTTAACCAATCCATCATCTTTTATGCCCATTTCTAAGCATGCCACTGCACTGCTGGTAGGCAGACTGATCTCTCAGGTATATAAAGGAAAGGGACATCTGCTTTACCATTACTGCTGGCTAATCCCATTAAAATAACAACATGTATACAATAATTAGATGTCAGAAATAATGGGTGCTGCTCTAGTTCTACCCTCTCCTTTTTTTATTTGACTCTGTATTTCAAGAGAAAGTGATCTGGTGGCCTCTAGTTCTGACCTTTATCAAGTATTCCCGAGATCTGCAGCTCAGCTTTTCTAATCTTACCTTGGCTTCTCTTCAGTGACCCCCTGTTCTCCGTTACAGGCTTCCCCAATTACCTCAATATTCACAGTATTCCCTAAAGCACCACTACATGGAACACCATTATCTCTTAACTATTTTATCTATTAACCTCAGGAACACCAGCAAGCTATTCTGGGCAATCACTGTGCTTACAGAAAAGGGGCTGTGCTTTTAAAAGAGTATGTGGAAACTGCTTGCCATTTTGAATACATTTTATGTTTTCTTCTAAAGGAAAAATAACCAGATACTTCAGAAGCAAAGCCAAACGTATCTCAGTTAAGCCTCTCAGCTCTTCTGCATTCAGTGAAGTACTTATATTTTATAAAGATGATTCCCCTTGATTCCCACACATTTTCTGTTGCTCTCTCTTCATAGAGAGCCTGTCAAAAGACAACAGCCACCTGGGGATGGAGGTGTCCTGCATCTCTATACCCTATACCTGTTTTCCAGGTTGACTGCCAGACTCAGGTTGGTGATACTTTGCATCTGCCCAGGGACAGGAAACAAACTCCTGAAGAGCTGGCTGCTTCAGGAGAAATAGATAGTTTGGGGGAGAAGGAGCAGTCAGCTCAGAAAAGACAATAATAGCATGAGACAGCTGGAGGAGAGCTGCAGGAGCAAAGCTCATCCCTGTTCAAGTACCATCAGTAGAACTGGCAAATTATTTATTTGTTTCCCAGTCAAGAGGTTTGGGGCTTTTGGAAATCTGAAATTTAGAAATAACATATGTAAAGACAGCCAAGATCAATTTTTCTCCACTCACTGGTGCTTTGTTTGTTTGGGGTTTTTAAGTTGCAGATTTGCCCGTGTGGTCATATTGTGTAATATTGCTGATTCCAGATAAAAGGGGAAAGATTTTTTCTGCTTCACAGACTCAAAGCATACATCTTGATCTGCTGGGTCTTATTACTGCTGTTTTTTTTTTTAAAAAGGGAAAAAAACATAATCTTCCCTTTTTCCAAAAAGCTCAAAATGTTTTTGAAAGCTGTTTCTCAGCCTGAGGGAGAGAGCAGGGACAAGGAGAAATCCTTTGGGCTCCACTGTACTTTTGGAATGCCATTTAGGAGGTACAGACCTTATTCCAGCTCCTGCAGAGGTGGGAATATATGCCAAAGTAGCCAAGGCAATTTAGAGGCGCTGAGCTTTTCTGGTGAGGAAAAAAAATCCACGAATTTTGTGCTTTCCATTCTTAAAAATGTTGTTTAATCACAATTAAATTCTATTTTGAATTGTAGTGCAGAATGCTATCCCCAACCAGGACTCGGTGCTAATTCTATCTCTGATCAGCAGATGGCACCATGAATTCATCAAACAGGATGGAGACCAGAAAAAAGTATAAATTTATCCCCTAAAAAGGGGAGGGGGGGGGGGGGGAAGAAAAAAAATATACACCCAACTTGACACACATAAATCAGGAATTAAATTCAGAGGGTGTAACTTTCCCCTCACGCCACCCCTCCAAAAATAAAACAGGCTGTGGAACACGCTGTGTGACACCCTGATGCACAAAGAGCAGCTACACCTATAATGTCCCCAGCCTTGCCCTGTCCCTGACCTACATTGTCTCATGGCTGACTCTGAGACTGAAAAAAAAAAAAAAAATTTAAAAAAAACCCCAAATCTGAAAAGATTTAAAAAAAAAAAACAAACCCAACTTTTCTTCTGACCTCCCCTTGCTCTGAAGAGCACCTCTGGAGCAGAAGGGCTCCCCTGGGCTGGAAGGGGGACCCAGGAGCAGCCCAGCAGGGAGCTGAGAGCAGAAGCTGCAGGCAGAGCTGCAGAAGCTGCAGGCAGAGTTGCAGAAGCTGCAGGCAGAGCTGCAGAAGCTGCAGGCAGAGTGGCAGAAGCTGCAGGCAGAGCTGCAGAAGCTGCAGGCAGAGTTGCAGAAGCTGCAGGCAGAGCTGCAGAAGCTGCAGGCAGAGTTGCAGATGCAGAGGTTGAGCTGCTCCAGCAGGGGTACAGAGTCACAGGGGTCCAGAGCCCACCCAAGAACCACAGGCTGAGAGCAGGCAAGGGCACAAGAGTTTGCAAGACTTTTTTCTTCCACTCAAACAGCAAAATTTCTACTTGGAATTCAAATAGGTAGAGGCAGGCTCCCCATGTCCCTCAGCAGTGCCCTGCATCAGCAGGGCACAAGCCCACAGCTCTGGCAGAGGCAGGGAGCAAATTCTGCTCAGAGGAGCGGTTCTGTGTGTCTGTGTGTCTGTGTGTCTGTGTGTCTGTGTGTCTG